>CABHPR010129452.1:28134-53151 GCA_902168415.1 Peromyscus melanophrys | reverse complement strand
GAGTATAGGTACAAATACCTAGGAAAGATGTAGTATGTATGTTGATTGGTATTATCTGTGATATCACACATTGACTGGGGTTTTGAAACATCCTCCTAGGAGGAAGATGGCTTCTTCCATTACACTTCTCCACAGTCCTGTATAGCTTATGTTCACTTTTCAAGGATAACAAGTCTTTTTCTCTAGATTAATAACCTCTTCTTTTCTATTTCCATTCCTATATGACAAAAAAGATTATCGCTGGAGAAATTTATTCATTTCATACGTAACCTGTTAGCTCAGCCTATTTACAGTTTTGAAAATCATGCTTTGACTACTGTGCCAGTTACTTTTTATGCCCTTATTGTCACAAATTAGCTGACAGTAATGCTTTAAAGAGCCACCTCATTGGTCCATGTACTACTTTGGAATCAGTACAGAAACTCAGCCTAGGATATGAAGCCAGTCATACTTGAGGTCAGTCTTCCATCCTCAGTTAAACCTTTCTGGGACGCACTCTTAACAGACATATGAATTTTTATGTGTCCTAGTGAATATAAATCCTGTTGAGTTGACAGTTAATACTAACCATCAAAAGTCCATCTTTGGGCTAGTAATATGACACAGAAGGCAAAGACACCTGCTGTCAAGTCTGACAACCCGAGTTTGATTCCTCAAATGTATAAGATGGAAGGAGAGGACCACTGTTCCAAGTAGTCCCTTGACCTCCACATGTAAAGCATAGCATGCACTCTGCTAACCACATAAACAAAAACACATATATGTAAGCCTTCACCCACCCACTTCAATACAATTTGAAGTCCATCCCATCTAATGCAAATTTGAAAACAATTTGAATTCCATCTCTTTGACATGCAAAAATATTCCTTTTAACTATAACATTCTATCATGTTGCTCACAGACTCATGATAATCTCAAAATGTAAAATGAATTTAATCTGTAACTGTCAAATATTTAAGTCCTTGAATTCTCCAAGAGCACAAACTCCAAAGTCTTTTCTGACATTCAAGGTAACATCTTAATTGAGACACCTTATAAATTGAAAAGCTAGAAATATATTTACAGTATACAATGGTAGAGAATGAACTTTTCTGTTCTAAAAGGTAGGAATGGAGGCACAGGAAGGACCACTTGAATGAACAAGTCTGAAATCTATTGAGATTGACACCAACTTTTGCATCTCATTGTCTATCTTCTGTTTTTCTTTTTGGTATCATTTGGCATCCATTATCACTGCATAATACTTCCTCCAGTTTTGTCTTACAAAACACAAAGCTTCTATCCTGGGGTGGCTTCATTCCAAGGCTGTAGTTTTCTTTAGAGAGTATCCTAGGATCCTGGTATTATCCACACTGTGGTTTCTATTTCAATAAAAGTTTCATCTCCAACACACTGTACATGTTAACTGGCTTTGTTGACCTACTGATACTTTTGTGTCAGTCTGCTTGACCCTATATCTTCCACTTTGCAAGTCTTCAAAACCAGAACCATGGGCAGGATATCCTTTAGATGTGACAATAGTTCAACACATGTTCTGGTCCTCTTCTGTCACGGTTACAGCAGCCTCTGAGAGCAGTACCAAATGGAGCTTATAATTGCTTCCCTACACAGTTGTTTTCTGAGCAGCAAACACCTTCAGCATCATTCTCAACCCAGGGGCTCCTTTAAAATTAAAGTGTATTTTACAAATTGGAGGTTTCAAGGAGTAGGATCTTGCCTTAAGAGTATCTGCCCCATTGCCCAGGGCAGAATATAATGCTTCTCTTTAATGGAACATATCTCTTCAAGATGACTCTACCATCTCTCCACTCATGTGGTCTGCATCTTTGCATTTAGACTCCTTTACTCACCAATCTGCACACTTTCTGCAATTATGCTTTTATCTGTAGAGCTGACTTTGAACACTTCAAATCAAAATCATTCATTCTCTGCAGAAACACTAAGCAATATTTCAGTCAACAGAATGACATAAAGCTGGGTAAGAATGTGCAACTTTATTGACTTCTTCCCTGGTCACATATACATAACATTCAGTTCCGTGAAGAAATATGTACACAACAAGGTGCATAAAAATAATCTTGGACTTAGAATGACAGGTGATGCCCTTCATAAATCTATATTAGTACACTGAGAGCAAAGTATGGCTAAAATGTTAGATACTGGGCAAAACCACATGTGTTTCATACTTCTCAAATGTTTATGAGGTTTGTGTATTCCTTATTTTTTTTATTAAAGATAAAGCAGAAACGAACACAGTGGAGTTATGATGCAAAAGAAGAAAGGGGCACATTGTGGGAAGACACACACAAATTAGGGCTGTGATGTTTATCAGGTATCAATTTGAATCATGAAAATGAACAACACAGGCAATCATGATGGCAAAGAGTGTATAACACACAAGGAAGGTGGAGACCAGTGCCAGATTGATCTGGAAGGGTCTAGATTCAGGAAAGTTTTGTTGAAAGTGGGGATGCAATAGATGTTTTGAATCAGCATCTTTTGTCTACAGAATGAATGACAACCATGGAGCCACTGGATAGCGCATTGAGCACAGAGAACAAAACTACAGGGAATACCAATAATGCTGTGTACACTGAACCTATGATTTTTATCGTGACATACACTCTAGAAGATTTTAAAATATATCTTATATTTCATATTTCTGCTGATCTACTTGGTCTGGTCATAAAGAAAGAAAATAATTTTTGTCATCATATGCAAGACCTAGGAGAGGGACACAGAAAATTCAAAGTACTTTCTAATTTTGACTTTAAGATGGCTCCAACAAAAGTCACTGTGGCTGATCACGATGGCTTGGGAGGCTCTCAAATTGCAGGTGGTGCTGATGTGCAGGTTCCTGTGTGGTATTGTGTTCCCCAAAATATTGTGTACCCTAATAAATTTATCTGGGGTCAGAGAACAGGAAAGCCACTAGATACTTAGGTTAGACAGTGGTAGCACACGCCTTTAATCCTAGCATTCCAGAGACAGAAATTCCTCGATCTCTGTGAGTTCAAGGCCACATTGGAAACAGCCAGGCATGGTGACACACGCCTTTAATCCCAAAAAGTGAGCCTTTAATCCCAGGGAGTGATAGCAGATAGCAGAAAGGTATATAAGGTGTGAAGACCAGGAACTAGAAGCATTTGGCTGGTTAAGATTTTAGTTGGTTAAGCTTTCAGGCTTCAAGTAGCACAGTTCAGCTGAGACCCATTCTGGATGAGGACTCAGAGGCCTCGAGTCTGAGGAAACAAGACCAGCTGAGAATCCGGCGAGGTGAGGTAGCTGTGGCTTGTTCTGGTTCTCTGATCTTCCAGTTCACCCCAATACCTGGCTCAGGTTTGATTTTATTAATAAGAACTTTTAAGATTCCGGCTACAGTTCCTACTAACTCTGATAACATATAAAATAAGTCTGCATCCAGAGTCATTGAGGAATCCTTTCAAGACAAAAGCTGACATTACCTGGAATAAATCCTTCATAGAGCAATCAGCTGGCTATGATGAGATTGTGAGAATCAAGTCTGTGTTCTTTAATGTGCAATTGCTGCAGTAAAGAAGAAGACAGTGGGGAAAAAGAGAGGAATTTCCCACAATTCCAACTATGGTCTGTGACAGCACCATTTCTTTTGCCAGTTGCCTGAAGTCCATTCTAACCCCCACCCCATATGAAATTTTCTTTCCTATCCTAGCAGTGATCATTCTTCTGGTCAAAATAAATCACTGATTTGGGTCTATCTATGTGGTGAACTGAAAGCATAGATGCTGTGGGATGTTGTGTATGCTATTAATGTGTTGCTATGATTGTTTGATTTAAAAAAAAGCTGACTGGCCAGTAGCCAGGCAGGAAATATAGGCAGGATAAAGTGACAAGGAGAATTCTGGGAAGAGGAAGGCTGAGTCAGGAGATGCCAGCCCACCGTCCAGGGAGAAGCATGTAATGGTATATAGGTAAAGCCACAGAACATGTGGTAACACATAGATTAACAAAATGGGCTAAGTTTAAGTGTAAGAGCTAGTCAGCTCATAAGCATGAGCTAATGGCCGAGCAGTTTTAATTAACATAAGTGTCTGTGTGTTTATTTGGGTCCCAGAGCCTGCTGGAATGGCAGGTGAGAGAGATTTATCCTGACTGAGGGCTAGAAGGGACACAGGAATACTTCAGTTACACATAGGAGTTACATTTTTCACTAAAGGATGGTATTTGCCTTTAAAATGTGTGTTTTTTCCTTACACTTTTCAAGTGGAGATTTCCAAAATGTGTCACTAGAAAAGTATCATAAAGGACTAAATGATGATGGTTTAGGAGAAACAGGGAAATGGAGAATATTGCCAACTGAAGTATCCTCCAACACTTACATTGCAAACTGATCTTTGCTTCTTATGTGGAGAAAGGAGCAAATTCAGTCATCGCAACCAAATAACCAATACAGTTCTCAACAGAGGTGTCAATCCCTGGATCTAAATTTGAAAGACAAGCAATGAAACCATACAGTAAAAAGTGTATGTCTATGATCATAAAAATGCTTTCTTTTCTCTCTTTAATTGAGAATTTCATGTGTTTAATAATTTTTTTCAAATAGACCACCGTCTCCTCCCTTACAATTCACTGAAAGCATCAACTACCTATATATTTCACAGGTTTTTCTTTCTCTCTTACACTATGATCCCTGAGTCCTTAGTGGGGTGAGTGTGATGTAGATATTCCACTGATAGCTAATTACTTTATAGTATCTCATTCTCTACACTTGGACAGTTATGTGTCTGTACATAAACCATCTAGTGCCCCCCAAAAAGCTTTTCTGGTAAGGGTTGAAAGATTGATAAGGCTATGGGTACAAATATAAGAATTTAGGGGGCAATTAATACCCTATTCATTTAACATAATAATAATATTAACTGTGCCACAGTGCCTACAACCTAGCCTGACACAAGTTTTTGGTCCAGTTAGTAGTACCATGCATGAGCTCCAGCTTTTGTAGCAGAAAGCCCTTGTTTGTTCCCACAACATTCAGGCCAATGTTGTATCAGTGGGTGAACCTTGTCAGTCTATGAATTACTGTAACATAAAAGGTTCACAGCTGAGTAATACTGTTGGGTTTTTCTACCTCACTAGCATGCATGGCACCTTCCATAACTTTGAAATATAGTGAGTAAGGAAGAAGCTGCTAAATGGGTGCCAGCTTTATATCACCTTGTCCTTGACTCCAGTATATAGTCTCTTCAGAAGAATGGTCTGAAAATCATGCTGTGAAGGATAACTAATAACAACGGCCATAGACTAAGAGCTATGAAGATCTTGGGAACACTTGAAAAATTGACCGAGAAGGAGACATGTACACCCACTTAAGGACTGAATTCATTGGCCTTAGTTCAAAGTTAGTGCACTGATGTAGGAGGTAAAGAGAAATAGCTAATGAGCAGCATGCCATCACAGTGTGAGACTTATGGGTCAGACTTGAATCCATGCACCACGGAGTCACTCTGATAGTTTCTGATGAGTGACATTTGCTATTTGGAGGGAAAGTGGTCTACCACACACACATTGAAATACATAATTATTGTAAGTATTTCCAAAAGGCTTATATTTATCACAGAATCCATAGAGTTTACACTGAAAACTGAGTCATGCTGAGAGGCATTAAACGTTCTGTGCTGACTGAGCTGTTGCACTTTAGACTTAATATGGAATGGAGATGGGAGCTATTTTGAGAGTAACTGAGACTGAATGTCCTTCAGTTCCAACACAAAAGTGGCCCCTACTCTTAAAGTTTTCTGAGGAAGGTACCAGGTCCTACAAGTACATAGTAAGTAGACTCTAGGTTTGTACTCAGTTCCCAGACATCCAGGGTAAGAGGGTTTATTTGACCATTTCTAACTGCAGTGTCCTATCTGGTGTTGTCTGCCAGCTTCTTAAAACAGATGACTAGAGAGGGCATAAAAGGCCTTGGACACATAGATAAGCACCAGAGAAACCAGGAAAGTTTAGCATACAGCTTATCTCTTCAATGGAATGAGGTGCTTATATGTTTATCTAGAATGATTGGGAAAATGAAGTTAATATCCTGGGTTTTTTTTTTTTTGCCATGCATTGAATCAGGCACCACCTATATTATCCAGAAATTAAGTCTTACTTTTCCCATTTCTTTCACCCTTAAAACCTTGAGCGTTACTTCTAGGCAATAAAACCTATCTGCACGAGAGATGTCATCTGTACTTTACAACAGTCTATGTGACTTCTATATTTTCTTAGGGCCAAGTCTATCCTGACACCCACAGGTGTTATGTTTGCTTCAGTCAGTCACTTAGAGACTAAATCTTATGCACTGAGTCAACCATACCCATCTTTGTGAAAGAAGCCTGATGCACTTCTTAAAGAATCTCAATGTTTTGTGTGGTGGTGGCACATGCCTTGATCCCAGCATTTGTGAGGCAGAGGCAGGTGGATATCTGTGAGTTTAAGGTCAGCCTGGTCTACAGAGCTAGTTCTAGGACAGCCAAGGCTACAATGAGAAACACGGTCTCAAGAAAAACATAACAAAACAACAAAAAAGAGAATCTCATGTAAACTTGTCTTAAATTTTTGTGCACTTGGTCGTGAGTTTATTGTTATCAGAAAACTTTTCTAAAATTGTGCTATGCTTAAATATGGCTAAAGTAAAATGGAGTGGGTCAGGCTCATCAGCAACTTTTAGCAATTGTTTGGCCTGATATTCTGGGTTCCTGAGAAAGTTACATCTATCCAAGATCTTGTTTCTTGATCTTCCAGATGGTTTTCACCTGCTGAACTGTGGACCTACAACTTCAAAATATTTGTTTAATTTAATTAATATGTCACAAGAAAATAATGTGAGTTGTTGAAATTGTTCATTTAATGTATTTGAGATTTTATTGGCAATTTGAAGGCATGTCATGAGCCCAAAACTAAATACTTGTAAATATTAATTCAGATACATACTGAGAGCTCTATATGAGGTTCTTTAGGAAATTGACATTTATGTTGAGATTCAGCTATGTGTTTTCAGGACCACTTAAGAATCATATACACAGAACAAAATGTCATTCCTCAACATATACAGGATCACTCAGTTAAAACATGCAGTACTCAGAATCCTTCAAAGTACCACCAACCTGGAGTTCAACATTGAAAACTGAACATACTCAGGACAAGATGATATGGATGGAATCAACTGGTCATATCTAGAGACACCAAAAAAAAAAAAGACATTAAAAACTTTTTCAAACTAGAAGCTGCAACTATGCTAGATTCATTTTAAAAGATGATTGGTAAGAAATGAAATGTAGATCTGGACCAGAGGTGTGTGCCTTTGGTCATACCCAGAGAAGCCTGCCCCTAGGTCCCATCCCTGGGCACCAGCCATTCCGGGGAAGACCTGCCCAACTTGGCCCCAGGTTCTGGTCATTCGGCGGGATCCCCCCCAAAAGGTTCATCTCCTTCAAGACCTCCCAGGCAGACCCTGGAATCTCCATGCCCTGCCCCACACCCCCACCAAGACCCCTGCCAATTCCTGAGACTTAGAGACCAGCCCTCAACTCCCATCCCACCCAGAGCTCCCATCTGGACAAGAGACCTCAGGCAGACCGTGCAATTTCCACGCCCTGCCCCCACACCATCTGCCCAAGACCCCCATCACTTCCTGAGACTCAGAGACAAGCCCCCAGCTCTCATCCATCCCTGAACTCCCATCTGGACCAGAGGTGAGTGCCTGGGGTCATACCCAGAGAGGCCTGTCCCTAGGTCCTATCCCTGGACACCAGCCATTCCTGGGAAGACCTGCCCAACTTGGCTCCAGGTTCTGGCCATCAGGCGGGACACCCCCCTGAAGGTACCCCTTCTAAAAGAGCCCCCCCAGCAGACCCGGCAATCTCTATGCCCTGCCCCCACCCCCATCTGCCCAAGACCCCAGCCACTGCCTGAGATTCAGAGACCAGCCCCCAGCTCCCATCCAGCCCAGAGCTTCCATCTGGATCAGAGAGAGAGGCTTCCTGAATCTGTCAGCTCTGTCTGGACCAACAGCACTGATAAGACCAAGAACGAATCCACAAGGAGATGGGCAGACATCAAGGCAGAAGTACATACAACAAAATAAAGAGCAATACAGCATCATCAGAACCTAGCCCTCCTCCAACAGCTAGACCTGAACATCACAAAAGGGAAGAAGCAGAAGAAAGCAACCTTATGAATAACATCATGAAGGTGCTAGAGGCTTATAAAGAAGAAATCAAAAATGAAATTGAGGAACAGACAAACAAAATATGGGAAGAACGCTATAAAAAACTAGAGGAAAGGAGAAATAAAGCAGAAGAAAACAATAAATTCCTGAGAGAAAACCATGAAAAAGCAATGAAACAGATGAGGGAAACAGTCCAAGACCTGAAAAGGGAAATAGAAAAAAATGAAGAAGACACAAACAGAGGGAATTCTGGAAATATAAAATCTGAGTAAACAAACAGGAACTTCAGATGCAAGTATAACCAACAGAATGCAAGAGATAGAAGAGAGGATTTCTGGCATTGAAGATACGGTAGAAGAAATATATTCATCAGTCAAAGAAAACACTAAAGCCAACAAAGTCATGACCCAAAATGTCCAAGAAATTTGGGACACCATGAAAAGACCAAACCTACTAATAATAGGGATAGGAGAAGGAGAAGAATACAACTCAAAGGCACAGAAAATATATTCAACAAGATCATAGAAGAAAACTCCCAACTTAAAGAAGGAAATGCTTATGAAAACACAAGAAGCATATAGAACAACAAACAGACTAGACCCCAAAAAGAGTCCCCTCGCCACATAATAATTAAACAACTAAATGTACAGAATAAAGAAAGAATATTAAGAGCAGCAAAGGAAAAAGGCCAAGTGACTTAAAAAGGCAAACCCATCAGAATAACACCCGATTTCTCAATGGAGACTTTGAAAGCCAGAAGGACCTGGACAGATGTAATGCAGACACTAAGAGACCATGGATGCCAGCCTAGACTAATACACCCAGCAAAACTTTCAATCAGCATAGACAGAGTGAACAAGACATTCCAAGATAAAGCCAGATTTAAACAATACTTATCTACAAACCCAACCCTACAGAAAGCACTAGAAGGAAAATTCCAAATTAAGGAAGTCAGATACACCCTCGAAAACACAAGCAATAAATAACAACACAGCAGTAAACCCCAAAGGAGAAGTACACACACACTACCACCAAAAAATAACAGGAATGAACAAACACTGGTCATTAACATCCCTTAATATCAATGGACTTAATTCACCTATAAAAAGACACAGGCTTACAGAATGGATATGAAAGCAGGACCCATCTTTCTGCTGCATACAAGAAACACACCTCAAATTCAAAGATAGACACTACCTAAGAATAAAAGGCTGGGAAAAGACTTTCCAATCAAATGGTCTTAAGAAGCAAGCAGGTGTAGCCTGCTTACTTCTTAAATAGACTTATAGCTATAAGTCTATTTAGAAAAATAGACTTAAAGCTAAAATTAATCAAAGAGATCAAGAAGGGCATTACATACTCATCACAGGAAAGATCCACCAAGATGAAGTTTCAATTCTGAACATTTATGCCCCAAACACAAGGGCACCCACATATGTAAAAGAAACATTACTAAAGCTTAAATCACATATAAAACCCCACACATTAATAGTGGGAGACTTCAACACCCCACTCTTACTACTGGACAGATCTCCCAAATCGAAACTTAACAGAGAAATAAAGGACTTAACTGATGTTATGACTCAAATGGACTTAATAGCTATCTACAGAACATTCCATCCTAACAAAAAAGAATATACCTTCTTCTTAGTACCCCATGGAACCTTTTCTAAAATCGACCACATACTTGGCCAAAAAGCAAATCTCAACAGAAATAAAACAATTGGAATAACCTCCTGTGTTCTATCAGACCACCATGGTTTAAAGTTAGATTTCAACAACAACAAAAACTACAGAAAACCTACAATCTCATGGAAACTGAATAATGCTCAACTGAGTCACCAATGGGTTAAGGAAGAAATAAAGAAAGAAATTAAAGACTTCCTAGAGATCAATGAAAATGAAGACACCACATACTCAAACTTATGGAACACTATGAAAGCAGTGGTAAGAGGGAAATTCATAGCACTAAATGCCCACATAAAGAAGTTGGAGAAATCTCACACTAGTGACTTAACAGCACATCTGAAAGCTCCAGAACAAGAAGAAGCAAAGTCTCCCAGGAAGAATAGATGTCAGGAAATTATCTAATAGAGAGCTGGAATCAATAAAATAGAAACAAAGACAACAATACAAAAAATTAATGAAACAAAGAGTTGGTTCTTTGACAAAATCAACAAGATAGACAAGCCCTTATCCAAACTAACCAAAAGACAGAGAGAGAGCATTCAAATTAACAAAATCAGAAATGAAAATGGGGACATAACAACAGACAATGAGGAAATCCAGAGAATCATCAGGTCATACTTCAAAAACCTCTACTCCACAAAACTGGAAAATCTAAAAGAAATGGATAATTTTCTGGATTGGTACCACATACCTAAGTTAGATCAAGACCAGATAAACTACTTAAATATTCCAATAACACCTAAGGAATTAGAAACAGCCATTAAAAGTCTCCCAACCAAAAAAAAGCCCAGGACCAGATGGTTTCAGCGCTGAATTCTACCAGATCTTCAAAGAAGAGTTAATACCAATACTCTCTAACTTGTTCCACACAATAGAAACAGAAGGAACATTACCAGACTCCTTCCATGAGGAAACAATTACCTTGATTGCTAAACCAAACAAGGATACAAAAAAGAAAGAGAACTACAGACCAATCTCCCTCATGAACATTGATGCAAAAATACTCAATAAAATACTGGCAAACAGACTCCAAGAACACATCAGAAAAATTGTCCACCATGATCATGTAAGCTTCATCCCAGGAATGCAAGGAAGGTTCAACATAGGAAATCCGTCAATGTATTACACTATATAAACAAACTGAAAGAAATAAACCACATGATCATCTCACTAGATGCAGAAAAGGCATTTGACAAAATCCAACACCCCTGCATGATAAAGGTCTTGGAGTGATCAGGAATACAGGGAACATACCTAAACACAATAAAGGCAATTTACAGCAAGCCAACAGCCAACATCAAAGTAAATGGAGAGAAACTCCAAGCAATTCCACTAAAATCAGGAACAAGGCAAGGCTGTCCACTCTCCCCATACTTATTCAATATAGTACTTGAAGTTCTGGCCAGAGCAATAAGACATAGTAAGGAGATTAAGGGGATACAAATTGGAAAGGAAGAAGTCAAGCTTTCCTTATTTGCAGATGACATGATAGTATACATAAGTGACCCCAAAAATTCAACCAAGGAACTGATACAGCTTATAAACACCTTCAGCAACATAGCAGGATACAAGATCAACTCAAAAAAATCAGTAGCCCTCCTATATACAATTGACAAGTAGGCTTAGAAGGAAATCAAAGATACATCACCCTTTACAATAGCCACAAATGATATAAAATACCTTGGGGTAACTCTAACTAAACAAGTGAAGGACCTGTATGACGAGAACTTTAAGTCCCTGAAAAAAGAAATTGAAGATGTCAGAAAATGGAAAGATCTCCCATGCTCACGGATAGGCAGCATTAACATAGTCAAAATGGCAATCTTACCAAAAGCAATCTTCAGATTCAATGCAATCCCCATCAAAATACCAACACAATACTTCACAGTCCTGGAAAGAATAATACTCAACTGCATATGGAAAAAAAAACCCAGGATAGCCAAAAGAATTCTGTACAATAAAACAACCTCTGGAGGCATCACAATCCCTGACCTCAAGCTCTACTATAGAGCTACAGTAATAAAAACAGTATGGTACTGGCTTAAAAACTGACATGTGGACCAATGGAATTGAATTGAAGAACCTGATATTAATCCTCACACCTATGAACATATAATTTTTGACAAAGAAGCCAAAACTGTACAATGGAAAAAAGAAAGCATCTTTAACAAATGGTGCTGGCATAACTGGATATTAATGTGTAGTAGGCTGCAAATAGATCCATATCTGTCACTGTGCACAAAACTTAAGTCCAAGTTGAGAATCAAAGATGTCAACATAAATCCAGTTACTCTGCACCTCATAGAAGAGAAAGTAGGAAGTAGTCTTGAGTGCATTGGCACCAGAGATCACTTCCTAAATATAACACCAGTAGCGCAGACACTTAGAGCAACAATTAATAAATTGGACCTCTTGAAACTGAGAAGCATTTGTAGGACAAAGGACATGGTCAACAAGACAAAACAACAGCCTAGACAATGAAAAAAGGTCTTCACCTACCTTACATCTGACAGAGGACTGATCTCCAGAGTATATAAAGAACTCAAGAAACTAGACATCAAAATACCTAAAAGTCCTATTAAAATGGGTGATAGAGCTAAACAGAGAATTCTCAATAAAAGAATCTCAAATGGTCAAAAGACATTTAAGGAATTGCTCATCATCCTTAGTTATCAGGGAAATGCAAAGATACCATCTTACTCCTATCAGAATGACTAAGATCAAAAACACTGAAGACTACTTATGTTGGAGAGGATGTGGAGCAAGTGGAAAACTCCTACACTGTTTGTAGGAATGCAAACTTGTACAGTCACTTTGGAAATCAGTGTGGCAGTTTCTCAGAAAATTGGGAATCAATCTTCCTCAAGACCCAGCTATACCACTCTTGGGCATATACCCAAGGAATGTTCAATCATACCACAAGGACACATGCTCAACTATGTTCATAGCAGCATATTTATAATAGCCAGAACCTGGAAATCACATAGATGCCCTTCAACTGAAGAATGGGTAAATAAAATGTGGTACATATACACAATGAATTACTACTCAGCAGAGAAAAACAATGACATCATGAGGTTTGCAGGCAAATGGATGGAACTGGAAAATACCATCTTGAGTGAGGTAACCCAGACTCAGAAAGACAAACATGGTATGTGGTCACTCATAAGTGGGTACTAGATATAAAGCAAAGGATAACCAGACTGCAACACACAGCTCCAGGGAGGCTAGCTAGTAAGGAGGACCCTAGAAAGGCTGAATGGATTGTCCAGTGATAGAGAAATGGATGAGATCTACATGAGCAAAGTGGGGGTGAGGTAGAGTAATGAAGAGCAAAGGATGGGGGATGGGAGCTTAGGTGAGTGGGAGGTTCAAGCTGAAATGGGAACAGAATGGGAGAGTAAGAAAGGAGATAACATGATAAATGAAGACACTGTGGGAGAAGTAGAGTACAAGGTAGGTTCCTAGGAATCCACTAGGATGACTCTACCATGGACTACTGGCAATCGTCGACAGGATGCCTGAGCTGGTCTACTCTGGTGATTAGATGGCTGAATACCCTAACTGTCATCATAGAACTCTCATCCAGTGACTGATGGAAGCAGATGCAGAGATCCACAGCCGGGTCCCAGGCAGAGCTCCAAGAGTCCAATCGATGAGAGAGAGGAGGGATTCTATGAGCAAGGGATATCAAGACCATGATTGGAAAAAGTACAGAGACAACTAGCCAAACTAATGGAAATGCATGAACTGTGGACCAATAGTTGAGGAGCCCCCATGGTACTGGACTAGGCCCTCTGGATAAGTGAGACAGTTGTTTAGCTTGAACTGCATAGGGGGGCCCCCAGGCAGTGAGATCGCTACCTGTCCCTAGTGCATGAGCCAGCTTCTTGGAGCCTAGTGCCTATGATGAAATACTTTGCACAGCCTTGGTGCAGGGAGGAGGGGCTTGGACCTGCCTCAGCTGAATGTACCAGGAGCTGCTGATTCCCCATGGGCAAGACTCACCTTGCCTTGGAGGAGGTTGGAATGGGGCTTGGTTTAGGGGGAAAGGCTGGGGAGCAGGAGGAGGGAGCACAGGGGAATCTGTGGTTGGTATTTAAAATGAATAGAAAAAACTCTTAATTAAAAAAAGAAGTAATACATTCACAGATATTGTAGGTATTCAGTTCAATTTGCTGATATAAAATGAGCTGAGAATCTATTAAACATTGAACTCCCTATGAGATGCTGGAGTTATGGACAAAATATTGTGCAAAAGTTTATTGTGATCAAATGATCTGGAATTATTGCTGGTGGCTTGGATTTAAGTAAATGTAACTTTGCTTTAGAAAACAGTTATGTAGTTTGTATTATATGTGTCTTTTTAAAAAATAAAATATAAGGAAAAAAGAAATCAAGGAAAAGACAAACAAAAAATTGGAAGTAATCAATAAAGAAATTGAGGAAAAGACAATAAATTGAAAGAAATCAATAAATCCCTTAAAGAAAGCCAAGAAAACCATGAAAAAGCAACAGAACATATGAAGGAAACAGTTCAAAACCTGAAAAGTGAAATAGAAATAATGAAGAAGACACTAACAGAGGAAATGCCAGGAATAGAAAATCTGAGTAAATGAGCAAGAAACACAGATGCACGCATAACCAACAGAATACAAGAGATTAAGGAGAGAATTTCTGGTATAGAGTATTCAATAGAGGAAATAGATTCGTTAGTCAAAGAAAACAGTGAAGCCAAAATAGTCATAACACTAAATGTCCAGGAAATCTGGGACATCATGAGAAGAATAATAGGGATAGAAGAAGGAGAAGAATGCCAACTCAAAGAAAATATATACAACAAAATTATGGAAGAAAACGTTCCCAACTTAAAAAAGGAAATATCTATGAAGATACAAGAAGCTTATACAATACCAAATAGACTAGAACCCCCCAAAGTCTCCTCGCCACACAATAATTAAAACACTAAACATACAGAACAAAGAAAGACTATTAAAAATAGCAAAGGAAAAAGGCCAAATGATTTATAAAGGCAGATCCATCAGAATAACACCCAAATTCTCAATGGAGAACTTGAAAGCCAGAAGGACCTGGACAGATGTAATACAGACACTAAGAGACCATGGATGCCAGCCTAGACTAATATACCCAGCAAAACTTTCAGTCACCATAGACAGAGTGAACAAGCCATTTCTAGAAAAAAAAAAACAGATTTAAACAATACTTATTTACAAATACAGCTCCAGAAAAATCACTAGAAGGAAAATTCCAACCTCAGGAAGTCAGATACACACACAAACACAGGCAATATATAACCACACAGCAGTAAATCCCAAAGAAGAGAAATATACACACATTACCACCAAATGATAATTGGAATTAGCAATCATTGGTCATTAATATCACTCAGTATCAATGGACTTAATTCACCTATAAAAAGACACAGGCTTACAGAATAGATATGAAATCAGGACCCATCCTTCTGCTGCATACAAGAAACACACCTCAAATTCAAAGACAGACACTACCTCAGAGTAAAAGGCTGGGAAAAGACTTTCCAATCAAATGGACTTAAGAAGCAAGCTGGTGTAGCTATCCTAATATCTGACAAAATAATTTTCAAACTAAAATCAGTCAAAAGAGACTGAGAAGGATATTACATACTCATCACAGGAAAGATCCACCAAGATGAAGTTTCAATTCTAAACATTTATGCCCCCCAAACAAGGGCACCCACATATATAAAAGAAATATTACTGAAGCTTAAATTACACATCAAACCACACATTAGCACTTGGTGATTTCAACACCCCACTGTCACCATTGGGCAGAACATCCAGACTGAAACTTAACAGAGAAATAAGGGAACTAACAGATGTTATGACTCAAAAGGACTTAATTGATATCTACAGAACATTCCATCCCAACATGCAAGAATATACCTTCTTCTCAGCACCTCATGGAACCTCTAAAATTGACCACATACTTAGTCACAAAGCAAATCTCAACAGATACAAAGAAAAATGGAATAACTTCCTGTATCAGACCACCATGGCTTAAAGTTAGGCTTGAATAACAACAAAAAGGAAATCCAGATACTCATCAGGTCATACTTTAAATACCTGTACTTCACAAAATTGGAAAATCTAAAAGAAATGGACAATTTTCTGGATAGGTAACACATAACAAATTTAAATCAAGACCAGATAAACTATTTAAATAGACCAATAACAACAAAGTAAATAAAAATAGTCGTTAAAAGTCTCACAACCAAAAAAAGCCCAGGACTAAATGATTTCAATACAGAATTCTACAAGATTTTCAAAGAAGAGTTAATGCCAATACTCTTGAAATTGTTCTCCAAAATAGAAACAGAAGGAATGTTATCAAACTCCTCTTATGAGGCTACAGTTACTCTGATTCCCAAGGCACACAAAGATGCAACAAAGAAAGAGAACTACAGACCAATCTTCTTCATGAACATTGATGCAAAAATACTCAAATTGGCAAACAGACTCCAAAAACACATCAAAACAATTATCTACCATGACCAAGTAGGCTTCATCCCAGAGATACAAGGATGGTTCAACATACAAAAATCTGTCAATGTAATACACCATATAAATAAATTAAAAGAAAAAAAACACATGATCATTTCATTAGATGCTGAAAAAGCCTTTGACAAAATCTAACACCCCTTCATGATAAAGGTCTTGTAGAGATCAGGAATATGAGGAATATATCTAAATATAATAAAGGCAATTTAGAGCAAACCATCAGCCAACATCAAATTAAATGGAGATAAACTCTAAGTGATTCCACTAAAATCAGGAACAAGACAAGGCTGTCTGCTCTCCCCATATTTATTCAATATATTACTTGAAGTTCTAGCCAGAGCAATAAGACATCAAGAGGAGATCAATGTGATACAAATTGGAAAGGAAGTAGTCAAATCTTCACTATTTGCAGATGATATGATAGCATACATAAGTGACTCCAGAAATTCTACCTGGGAACTCTTACAGCAGATAAAGACCTTCAGTAATGTGGCAGGATACAAGATTAACTAAAAAAATCAATAGCCCTCTTATATACAAATGATAAATGGACTGAGAAAGAAATCAGAGAAACATCTCCCTTTATAATAGCCACAAATAATACAATATGCCTCAGGTTAACTCTAACAAAGCAAGTGAAAGATCTGTATGACAAGAACTTTAAGTCTTTGCAGAAAGAAATTGAAGAATTAAATGAATTGTATAGGTACAATATCCTGAATAAGATTAGAAATATATGTACAGTATTTTCTAACAATATCAATCTCAATATATACAATTTGTATACAATATATAAAAATTCAATCCAATGTAAAGTATTTATAACTAGCAGTTGTCTTTTAAAAGTAGATTCAATACTCTACCTTTTTATTGGTATCATATCTATATCCTCTCTTTTTTTCCTTTTCAGAGTAGATTCATTAATCTACATTTTATTCTATCATTTCTATCTTTTTTTTCAGAGTAGATTCAATAATCTACCTCTTATATATATCCTCTTTTTTTAAAGAAGAACATTAAGCCTAATGTCCTTAATTTAGCCCTTTTCCTGACCATTAACAACAACAACTTGTAACCAACCCTCCTAAACAATGACAACTATCCCCAACCTGAAACCCATTGAAAGACAAAAACCACCCACTTCACCCCCACCTCTTGGGAATGTGGATGCTGTGTTCTTAAAATTGCTTCCTGCTGTTTGTGGGCAAAGGCATCTTTAGGGGATCCTGAAAAGAAAATTTTGGGGTTAATTTTCAAGTCCTGGGAGAAGTAGCTGTTTCATTTGTTTTCCAGTCTCTGCATAATGGGAAAATGTAGGACTTGTCTCAAGTCCTTGCTTGAGCAGTCTGTGAATCTGCATCATCTTAGCTAGCCATTTCAAAATTGTCCTGAGTAGTTTGTAGTCTAAAGCTGAACTTTGGGTGATGTTAATCAGCTTAATGGCTTTATCATAATCCATGTGGAGTCATCATTGTGGGATCCCATCATCTTTTTGGAGATTTCAAAGTCACTGTTAGGTGTGGTCATGGTTTCCTGCAGAATTTTTTTTTTCTTTTGTGCCTCCTCTGTGGTTTGGCACAATCTTAATTTTATCTGTGGCAGAATTGTGTCTCATAGCCAGTCCCAATTTTGCAATACAACAGGTTTCATTCTTCTTCACCAAGTTATTCTTTGATTTCAAAACTCTGTGAGCAATAGCTGGCTTTCCTTGGGTACCAACAATCTCCAAATGAAGATGGGCAAAATGGCTTGCCATAGACAGAGTGAGTTTGATCTTCCCTTCCACTGTAACAGTGTATCTATCTATTCAAGTAATCAAAAAGGGATCCATGCTCATGGTAATCTGACACTAGCCACAACTGAGTCCATATGCCTTGTCTTTGTTGTCTGCTGCTATAAATCCTAGGATGTTTTCATGGCCTAACCTCACAGTCTGATAAATCCCTGCCTCTTGGAACCACCAACATTTTTCCCTAGAAGAGAATATCTTCACAGCAACTTCTCCCTGCCACTTGACTCGACAAACTTCTCCAAACTGACTTTTGCCAATGCTTTTATGTAACATGATTGCCCTGGCAATTGTTCTCTGAACAAGCAGCAGTAAACCCTTCATCCCAGGAAGCAGCCAACAACTCAGAGCAGCAGCCGCTGTCTCCATGGTCCCACTGCCACCATTTGTGGCCTGACCCTGGCTGCAGTTTCTCCTCAGCAAGCCTCCCAGGCTGGCCTCAAACTCGGGATCCTCCTATCTCTGCCTCCTTTAGTAAATCCTACCATTGTGTGCCACCACAACCGGCAGCGTGCAGCTTGGGCCTGAGCTGGGGACTGCACAGGCAAGTGGCTTTTTTGTGAATTCCTGCCCCACAAGTTGGACACCAAATGTAGATGCATTTCTAAGTGGACTTATTAAGTAAAGAATATGGAGCCAAATATAGGGGTGAAAGCCTTAGAGATCAGGGAAATAGTGAGAGCCATCAACCACCTTACCTCACCAGCTCTATAGCTTCCAAAATGCCATGACTTCCTGTCTACCCAGGCTTTTATTACCTTGCTATTCTGCCCCATCATTGGCTCTTAGCCCAGCTACCTCATTTCCTTGTTACTGCCTGTCTGTACAGACCTCCAGGTCTCTATGGTTGGTACTGGGATTAAAGGCATGTGTCACCACTCTTAGCTCTGTTTCCTGGTGTGACCTTGAACACCTAGAGCCTGCCTGCCAAGTGATTGGATTAAGGGCTTGTGCTACCACTACCTGAATTTTGTGTTTATGGCTTGCTATTTACTCTGATCTCTAGGCAAACCTTATTTATTAACATACAAATAAAATATCACCACATTTTAGCAAAATAAAATATCACCACAGTACCCAAACATAAGTGGATAACAGATGTAAAGCAAGACAACAACCCACAACTCCAGAGAAGCTAAGTAACAAGGAAGACCTAAAGAGGGACCCATGGATTTCCCTGGGAAGGGGAAATAGTTGAGATCTCTATGAGTAAACTGGGGATGAAGTGTGGGCAATGGAGGTTAGGGGATAGGGAATGAGAACATAAGGAAATGGGATGGTAGAGCTGGAACAGGGATGGAGTGGGAAAGTAGTAATATTGATACCATGGTAGAGGTAGACATCATGGGGATAGAGAGAAACCCAGTGCTAGGGAAGTTGCCAGGAAGTCCCAAGGATGACCCCTGCTTGGACTACTAGCAATAGTGGAGAAGATTCCTCAACTGGACTGTCTTACCCAAGTGATTAGATCAGTGAATACCCTAACTATCATCACAGAGCTTTTCTCCAGTGACTGATGGAAGCAGATGCAGAGATCCACAGCTAAACACCAGGCAGAGCTCCAGGAGTCCAGTCAAAGAGAGAGAGGAGGGTTTCTATGAGCAAGTGCATCAGGATCATGATGGGGAAACCTGCAGAGATGACCAATCCAAACTAGTGGGAACTCATGAAAGTTGGATCAATGGCTGTGGAGCCTGCATGGGACTGGACTAGGCCCTCTGTATGGTGAAACAATTGTGTAGCTTGATCTGCTTGGGCCCCCCCCCCCCTGGCGGTAGGATCAGAATCCATCCCTGGTGCATGAGTGGGCTTTTTGGAGTCCACTACCTATGATGGGACACCTTGTGCAGCCTTGAGAAGAGGGGAAGGGCTTGGACTTGCCTCTACTGGATGTGCCTTCCCATGGGAGGCCTTGCCTTCCTTTGGGGAGGAGTGGGGAGATGGGTTGGGAGAGGGAGACTGGGGGTCCAGGAGGAGGGAAGAGGGGGATCTTTGATTGGTGTGCAAAATGAATGAAAACTTTTCTTAATAAAAATAAATCCTGAGGGGAGAAAAAGAAAGATTACCTGTAATATAAAGTTTGTAGCTCTACTACTACCAGTCAGGCATGTTCATGGCTCCCAATTCAACTACTATTATATTTTTGTGACTCAGTCACAAAACTCACATGAGAACTAATCACAAGCCTTCAATGGGTACATGCTCCTATTTGTCACTATGAGTTTTGACATAAATGATGAGAATGGGTATTTTTTTTATCTCTCTTGCAACTTAAAGGACAGCTGTTATACAGCTGAACAACCAAGGTACAGTGTATTGGTGGAACTGCACCATGAACCATGATCACTGAGAATGTTTGGCTACAGACTAGAGCAGCTGTAGATAGAGAGGGACCTCCTAAAGGGGAATGTTGTGGCTTCCCAGTGGCAATGATGACACTGTCCTTTGATGTTGGGAGTTAGGATTCACAAGGTACCTGTGTCATTCTCAGTTTCAGGAAGCCTAGATGACAATTCTTCATACATAGGAGAGTACTGTTTGGTTTACAGTTCCTCAAGATAGTAGAGAACAAGGCAGTGGCTTAACAGATGTTAATCAAAGAGTCAAGTTATTCAGCTAATTTAAAGGAAACTAAATACTAAATATTGTTTACTATGAAGATCTCTCAATAATATAAACTTCTGAAACAATATCTAATGTCTAATATTTCCACATCAAGCATACTGGAGAGTGTCATCTGCCAGGGATCTGTTTCTTCTGTACCCTCTTTCTGAATACAGTGTATGTGTGGACATTATCCCTTTTGCTTCTGTATTTTCTGCACCTAGTATCTTCATAGATTTCAGTACTTTCATCCTTATCTTCTTAGTAACTTGGTTCCTTTGTCTCCTTAAGAATCTGAAATCTGGGACAGATGAAACCAGCCCCAGGCCCACCAAGTGCCCTGAGGCCTGGGTAGGGGCATGCCTCTAAGATGAACAGGTGTGTGGTGGAGAAGTGGGAGAGAAAGAGAAGCAGAGCAGTTCATATGCTGTAGAGAGAAGCATGACTGAAAACAAAGGGAAGGAACAGGCTGATATGTGTGGCTTACACTGTCACCTGGGACAATGTAATGTCAGGTCCTGTTCCACCAAGGGCCATATGTGTGTCTGTGAGACTACCAGATTACCACATGCCTGGACACTGGACGATCATCTGAGATCACACTGTTGTCAAACAACAACACTGCCACCAGGGCCATGGTGATATCTGGAGCCAAGCTGCAGCTGAGGGCCACATCTGTGTCCAGGGTTCTACTGCAACTGGGGTCTCTGTTGATGTCTACAGGCCGTGTTACCACCAGGCCATGATAGAGTTGGCCCCAGTGGCCTGGGCAACAGAGAGCTGTCCCCCCCCCCCCCCGCCACTGGTGCATCAAAGTAGAGCTGCCTCCATACAGAGAACAGGCTCCTATTCTTCATGGTCATGGAAAAAATTCTCTTCACTTGCCACCTGCTGCAACAGGAGAACTGTCATCACACATGGTAGCACTGGCCCCACACCATACTGTGTGCACAGGAGAGCTGGCCCAGATTATGTGGTCATGAGAGAGCTGACCTGAACCTTCATCTGATAGGTTGGACCCAGTGTAGGCTCAGACTGACTAACTCAGCTACCTCCCAGGCCAACATCCAGGGCTTTGATTTGGCCCACCACAACATCTACGGCATTTACGACCTTTTGGAGTGTATGAAGTGACCAGTCCTGCAGAATCATAGCCCCAGGCTCTCCATGACTAAGGACTACAGCAGGATATCATAGAGCAGTTTTGGTGAGGGTCCATTATTGATAGTATACCAGAAATCAGAGGCCTTGAACTCATTATAATGAATATTTGCAAATAAAGCTGTTTGAGTAAAAAGGCATACTGCAGGACACAGGACAACTCCCAAGACTGATAAAAGAAATACATATGTGACAGAGATGCAGAGTAGAGGAGAGAGCAGAGTGTTTTATTTATTTAATTGTTTGTTTGTTTTGGGGGAGGAGGCAATAAGTGGGATGGCAGACCTGGAAAGAATTGGATATGAGTGGGATTAGGGTACATGATGTGAAATTCCCAAAGAATTAATAAAATCATGTTTAAAAAAGAAAAAAAGAAATTGAGATCTAACCCATTTACTCAGCCTTAATGAATACTACTTAAGATTCCAGCACATAGGGTAGGCTTACACAGGGTAGAACATTATGGTGCATTCACCCCTACTTTGCTCCTAAGTACCAGAGGAAAACACAAAGCCCTGGAGTACACCTTAAAAATGTGGCTTCCACCACAAATTTTAATATTCTTGTCAATTCATTGAGATTTTCATTCAAAGTATTTTGATCATATTCCACTTCTCTCCCCAAAATTCTCTCAGATCCATTCCTACCCACCCATCCACTAAATTTCAAGTTGTTTTATTTGTAAAGCTACCATATACAATCTGTATTCTACAAAGCATTATTAAATGTAAGATCTATCCTTGAATGTGCTAAACCTACAGGGCAGCAACACTGTTAAAACAATCTGACACTCTCCTCCTAACAGATATCAAATGCCAATTCCACAGCATGTAGTGACTGGAATTAATGTCTATCTCCTCCCTGCCCATACTGCTGCTATATTTTTTGACTTGCACAAGTCTTGTGTGTGCTTCCACACAATAACTGAAAGTTCAAATCTATGACTGCAAAATTCTTGAGTCATAAAATATGGAATCCAGTAGATACTGACTTGGAAGTTACATCTCTACTGATTAGTTTTCCTACTGCTACAAGGTGTAATGCTCTCTACTGGAGGAAAAGAGTAATCAATGTATCAATGTTACCCTACAATCAACTATGAGAACCAAAAAAAAAAAAAAAGAAAAGATTGACCTGGCAAGATAGGCTCACTTACACAACAGTGAAAACTGTGAAAGAAATATGGCAAAAGTAACCAACCTCATTATAATAGGATATAAGGTCACTCAATGAGGAGTCCATAGCTACAATAATGAATGGGGTTGAGAACCTGTAGCTAGCCTGGCTGTAAGTTATAGTGAAGAATATACTGTCATTCTTTGAAATGATGTTACTGTTAAAATAACAAGTATCATAAATTATTAAACTGATATTTGAAAGGACATATGAGTCTAAACCCTTCTGTATAAAATATTCCAATGATACAATTTATATAATTATGATAAGATTATTTCATTTTTATATTCAGTATCCAGAAAAGACAAAATCTAGAAATAGTGGAACTACGACTTATCACAAAGGGGCTTAAAGTAGGAAAACACATAGAAATGATGGCTGTGATATTCATTAGCCACCAGTTGGGATTGTGAGAAAGAGCAATGTAACCTTGTAAAATGGAGGAGAGGGTATAAAAAGCTAGGAAAGTGCAAACCAAGACCAGGATGGTCTGTGTGGCTCTGGATTCAGGAGAGGTTCTGTGGGAGGCATGAGTGCTGAGGATGTGTTGAACCCTCTTCTTATGTCCATAAAATCTGACAATCATGGATATGCTAGAACATACAATAAGCATAGAAAATAAGACTTCAGGGAACACCCAAAATGCTGTGTACAGAGAATCTACTATTTTGTCACGACCTAGAGAGGGGCAAAATTCAAAATCTCTCTTTTGTGTCTTATTTTTGCTATTCCTTTTGGTAGACGTGTACATGGGGAAAACCATATTTGCTATCATGTACAGGATCCAAAAGAGGGAAATGAAGAGGCGAACATATTTTGGTACTTTGATTTTAAGATCTTTAGAGGAGGAGTCAATAGGGCTGATGGTGATGGCCTGGAAGACACTCAAGAGGCAGGTGGTACTGATGGACATGCTCCTGCCCAGTCTGAGAACATATAAAATAAATTGACATACAGCATCATTGAAGAACAGTTTCCACCCTAAAGCTCTCATTATCTGGGGCACTCCTTTAGAGAGAATGATCAAGGAGTTGGCTATGAAGACATGTGTAAGAATTAAGTCTACAGTCTTTAATGTGTGCTCATTGTAATAAATGACTAAATAGTAGTAAAGAAATGATACATTTCCCAGAATTCCAAGTGTACTCTGAATTGAGAGCACTATTCCTATTGCCATGTTCCCGGAGTCCATTCTGTTCATTTGGCAATTTTTGTTTAAAATTATGACAATAATTATGTCTCTGAGCCAAATGATGCAAATGATGCAAATCATGAAATTTTCTGACTTGTTATGCCTGTGGAGGACAAATACTTGAATTCAAGATTGCAAAGGCAGAATGTGTAAGTTAACAATACTGTCTCAAAAAATACTTGGTCATCAGTCATTACTTTCAGTGAAATTATTGAAGTATATAACTGCTCATATTTTTGGAGTGAATTTCCAGTACATGTTTGCATTTCCTAAAATCTTCAGCATTAAAACTAAGACCATATTTCAATAAAGAAGCAATCACCAGTTGAGTCAAGTGGGAAGAATGCTCACTTCTGCCTTCCAGAATGAATTTTACTTTATACATTATATTGTTGGAAAAGAGACTTCAATTTGCAGCTTCAAAGGGAAAGACTTCCATTCTGTCCACATCCAAACTTTAAGCTTGAACAATGTACATTTTACCTCAACAAAGTGAATATTTCTATATTCTCATATGAGAAGAATGTTTATAGTACAGCATAAAACACTCCAGTCATGGAGTTCAAGTGATGAGCTAGATAACATTAAGAAACACAGCACATTAAACTACACACACACACACACACACACACACACACACACACACACACACACA
>CABHPR010129452.1:7306-23728 GCA_902168415.1 Peromyscus melanophrys | reverse complement strand
TGTGTGTGTGTGTGTGTGTGTGTGTGTGTGTGTGTGTGTGTGTGTGTATAGTCTTCAGTAATAAGGCCTCATACAGTTTGCAGAGAGCAATCTATAGCCTTGGCAACAGCTTGGTTTGTTTGGAGATTCCTGTGGCAGCCATTTAGCTAAAAACTCAATTAGATGTAACACATTCCAGGCATTGGAAGCTTCATTTGGTGACATGAAATGTCCATTTGAAGTTACATCTCCATTGTTATGTGGTGACTTCATTTAGATGACCTTCATACATGTATGTATTGTAGGAAGGTTTGAATACATTAAGTTTCCATACTACCCCTCAAAAAATCCTTAATATTAGCTGTCTCACCCTGTATTCCCTCTCTTGTCCCTCACTTCTCTCCCTCTCACCATTTGATCCTCCCATCCAAACTCCCCACCCCTACTTGTTCATGCATGATTATTCTAAATTCCTTTCACAGGTAAATTCATCTGTCCACCCTAAGTCACTTTCTCTCTTCTTATCTTTTGTGGTTCTGTGTATTGTTTCTTGGTTATCATTGATCTAAGAGGTTATATCCACATATAATCAAAATACATACCATATTTGTCATTCTGGGTCAAGGCTACCTCACCGAGAATTTTGTTTGTTTGTTTGTTTTGTTTTCCATTTCCCATACCATCCCTTTTCCTTAGAACTTCATGATTTCATTTGTTAACATATGATAATATTGCCTTGTGTAAATATGCAGCATTTTCTTTATCCATTCTTCTACTGAGAAACATCTTAGTTCTTCTCAGGTTCTGGCTAATGTGAATAGAGCAGCAATGAATATGGTTGATCAAGTCTCTTTGTGGTATGATGAAGAATCCTTTGGATATATGCTGAAGATGGTAGAGCTGGATTTTGAGGTGTGTCAATTCCCATCTTCCTCAGTAACCATCTCACTGATTTCCATAGGGGCTGCAATGTTTGCATTTTCACCAGCAATGTTTCAGCGTTCTCTTTGCTCCATATCATTGGAGCATGATCTGTCATTCATTTTATTAATCTTAGTAATTCTGGCCGGTTAAGATGAAATTTCAAAGTAGTTTTGATTTGCATTTCCCTAATGGCTAAGTTTGCTGAACGTTTCTTTAAGTGTTTTTTTTTTTTAACAAAACCATTTTTTTATTTTTTGAGTTTATAATTACATTGTTTTTCTATTTGCTTATCTCCCTCTAACCTCTCACCTGCTTCTTCCATGCTTTCTTTCAAACTGGTGGTTGCTTTATCTTTAATTTTTGTTTTTGGTGGTCGTGGTGGTAGAGGTCGTGTGTGTGTGTGTGTGTGTGTGTGTGTGTGTGTGTGTGTGTTCCTAAATACATAGTGCAACTTGTATGTTACTTGTATGTCTGTTTTCTGGGCTGTTTAGTATTGGATAACTAATTGGTGTGCTCTTTCCTGGGGAAGACTATTTATTTCACTCCTAGTATTTCTTAGCTACCTATAGTTCTTTGTGTAGAGTTGAATCTTCTTGGGCTTTCTGTCTTCCATGTTAGAATGGAAGCTACATCCATGAAGTCTCACCAACATGGCTGCCTAAATATGACTTGAACAAGAACACCATGAATAGACATGCTAACATGGAAGGCAGAAATCCCAAGAGGACTCTAAGTGTTTTTAATTCATTGACGTTCCTCTTTTGAGAATTCTGTTTATATCTCTACACCATCATTAAAATGGTTTGCTTCTTGTATCCATTTTTAAAATTCTTTTAGTATTTTGGATATTACCCCTCTATCAAAAGATTAATTGGTAAAAATAAATAAATAAATAAATAAATAAGAAAGAAAGAAAGAAAGAAAGAAAGAAAGAAAGAAAGAAAGAAAGAAAGAAAGCATTCACACACTGTAGTCTGTCACTTTTTACAAATGATGGTGTGATTTGACGTGCAGAAGCTTTTCAGTTTAATGTTGTCTTATTTATTAATTGTTGATTTTAGTGCCTGTGCCAATAATATTTTATTAGAAAGTCTTTTCCAGTGTGAATATTTTAAGGCTATTCCCCAAGTTCTCTTTGATCAAGTTCAATGTATCTGCTTAATGTTGAGATATTTGATTCATTTGGTGTTAAGTATTGTGCAAGATGATATGCATGGATCTCATTAGATATGAAGGTGAAAATTTTCCTTTCAGGACCAGTGAAGACTTGTGTTCAAATTTTAAATAGTGGGGTGATATTTTATTGGTGCTTTAATAAATAAAGTTTGCTTGGAGATCAGAGGAAAGAGCAAGCCATTTTAAGCAAACAAAGAAGTCAGGCAATGGTAACACATGCCCTTAATCCTATCACTTGGCAGGCAGAATCTCTGTGTGTTCAAGGCCACACTGGAAACAGAGCCAGGTGTGGGGGTACATGCCGTAAATTCCAAAGCTAGTTAACCCTGGAGGTCTGGAGGTCTGTACAGACAGACAGGAAGTGACAGAGCTGTGTAGGAAGAGGAAGTGATGTAGCTGAATGAAGAGAGCAAATCAAATGGCAGAACAGCAAGGCATACATATAGTCACATGTAGACAGGAAGTAGCTCCCATTTAGAAGCTGCAGAGTTGGTGAGATAAGGTTGGCTGGTTGTTTTCCCTATTATCCTGAACTCTCTAAGGCTTACACCCCTATATTTGGCTCCATGTTTTTTTATTTAATAAGACCATTTAGAAATTCATCTACAAAATAGGATGGCATTTAATATGTACATTGATTTTGAGATGGCCATTTTTATTATATTAACCCTACCAATCCTTGAGCATGAAAGATCTTTCATCTTCTGGGATCATCTTTAATTTCTTTCTTTAATGTATGCAAATAAAGATAATTTTATTTCTTCCCTTTCCAATTTATATTAGTTTGATCTCTGTCAGTTGCCTTATTGCCCTAGGTAAAACAAGTACTATATTGAATAGGTATGGAGAGGTGAACAACCTTGTCTTTTTTCTAATTTTAGTGGAATTACTTTGAGTTTCTGTGGTGATATTTTGTTTGCCTTGTAACAAATAAAGCTTGCAGGTGATCAGAGTGCCAAGTTAGTTGCAAGAGGCCAGGCAGTGGTGGGACACATCTTTTTTTTGTTTTTTTTTTTTTTGTTTTTCGAGACAGGGTTTCTCTGTGTAGCTTTGCGCCTTTCCTGGAGTTCACTTGGTAGCTCAGGCTGGCCTTGAACTCACAGAGATCCGCCTGCCTCTGCCTCCCAAGTGCTGGGATTAAAGGCGTGTGCCACCAACGCCCGGCTGGGACACATCTTTAATCTCAGCACTTAGAACTCATGCCTTTGATCCCAGTACTTGGGAGGCACATACCTTTAATCATATCTCTTTGGAGGAGGAAACAGGAACTGATAAGGCTGGGCAGAGAGAAGAAGTGATAAGGCTGGGTGGAGACAGGAACTAGGCCCTTTCGGTCTGTGGATTCCTAGAGATGAAAAGTCTTTGTAGTGCTTCTCTACTTCTCTGATCTTTTCGCCTTCACCTTGATATCTGACTCTGGGTTTTTATTATTAAGACCAATTAGAGTTCACACTACATCTGGTGTCCAAATGTTGGGCACAAATTCATGAAAAATCTGCTTGCCTATGGCTGATGCCAAGACTCAATAGCAGCTGCCAATACCATTGGGCATCTTTCCAGAAGGAGAATTCTTATTGAATAGGACCACTTTCCATTCACTGCTTTTCACCCTAGAGACCATTGTTATTTTGTCAGATTTAAAATGGTTTAAAACTTATCTTCAAGGAGTCTTTGTAATTAGATATAGAAAGATATGTTTTATTTTATCCTTATCTCTTATTTGTCTTTTTCCTTCTTGTATCTTTACTGAAACACAGAGAAACCCTGTCTTTAAAAAACAAACAAACAGCCGGGCGGTGGTGGCACACGACTTTAATCCCAGCACTCGGGAGGCAGAGGCAGGCGGATCTCTGTGAGTTCGAGGCCAGCCTGGGCTACCAAGTGAACTCCAGGAAAGGCGCAAAGCTACACAGAGAAACCCTGTCTCGAAAAACCAAAAAAAAAAACAAAAAAAACCCAAAAAAACCCAAAAAAACCCTAACTAACTAAATAAATAAATAAATAAAAATTCTTCTGCAATTCAATAAAATAAAGCTCAAATTTCCCACTATGTTGATGATAGTGTGGTGATAATGTTGCTGTTAGTTATCCTTATGAGTTTGACATTTTTTGAAGATCCTCAAGTGAAAGGTCTTCTCAATTGATTTTACCCATCACAAAGATTAAAAATAGTGATTAAAGAAGTAGTAGCCATCAGAGTGCTTGTGTTTCTGGGATTTCCTCAGTAGTAAACACCTCTATTTACCTTGCAAGCATTTTATGCTCCCAGCCCATGAATGTTGATGACTTGAGGAATAATTTGAAAATTCCATTGACTTTGAAAATAATTACAGTTATTATTTGATAAAGGGCAAATAGGTAAACATCTAGATCTCTATAAAGTTTAAATTAATACTCTCTAGGTCCCAGTTAGTATAGTTTTTATTCTATGCTGTCATCAGGAGAGTATCAGTTTATGTTTATCACCATACAGAATGTTGCAATTATTTGGAGATCTGGAATTCTGACAGGTTAAGTATTTTAGTTATTGGCATAAATTTCTATGAAATTTAGCACGTAAAGGATGTATAGTTGGTGTTTTTAAAGGAAAATATTCATGTGTTGAATTTTGAAAATCGTATGCTATTTTATAAACAGTGGATTTTTAAACTAATAATATTTTCTATGAAGACAACATAGATATGAAAAAGAGTAGCCCTTGTATGAATAAAGTGATCAAAGTGGTACATAGGGATAAAATTTCTATAATTGCACAGTGGGAAGGAATTCAGCATACCCTTCTCATCAATTTAGAATATGAACACAGTGCATGCATGAAACTGAGGGTGCACAGAGACCCTGCATGTACTATGTTTATACCTGTGCACAAATAAGTAGCTTTTAGAAAGTTTATAAGTTAGCCATGTAAGAGATTAACACAGGGAACTGGTGACAGTACAGAAGGATGATGACATACAGAAACAAAGGTTATGGGAGTATAAACTACATCTAGAATTTTGCATTCAGCAGAAGATATCCACAGGCAGCAGGCCACATCCCCTATATGGCTCTGATGTGGTCTCAGGTCTATATGGCTGTGCATTGAGTTTCTATATTTGGACCCATTATTAGGGTCTGGCTAGAGACCAAAGACATCCTCCACCTGATCAATCAATGGAAGCTACATCCACAAGCAAGCTGTGACATTTTATATTACCCAATCCCACCCCAAGTCCTCTGCTATAAGACGCCAGAGGCAAGCATTTCAAACAGAAACTGCAGAAAATCAACCCCTTAGCAGTCACTAAAAGACTCAAAATATTTGACAATACTACCAAAGCCATCTGATAATTTTCTCTTATCAGTATGGGAGGCAGGAGAAAATAATTTTCATGTTCTCTGTTCTTCCCATAACTTAATTTGTGAAAATGATATTAATAATATCTGCAAAACAGTAACTAACAATCATACAGTTCAATGTTTAGAACCATGACACAAGGTAGCTGGGGGAGGTCATAGTGACAATTCACCTCTGGGAGTCAGGGAAGAGGAAACTTGAGGTGGTGTGCATTGTCTGAACCTTTAGTTAGAAGTGGTCAAATGAGAAGAGAAAATTATATAAAGGGAGAAAATATTTTACATGTTTTCAAGGAGTTCAACATGACACATGTTTAAGCGGGGAACATAAGGAAGAACTGGAAAAATGGTAATAAAAAGAGTCACAGACACAGGGTGATAACGTCCTGCCCCTCAGTTGAGTTTTCAAAGTGAGTGAAGAGTTAGGGTGAGGGATAAATTTTTTGATGTAGTGAAAAGGAATCCAGAAATGCAGAAAGAAATCAAATGAGTCAACTCACTCTCAGGATTTAATGAAAGTTTCAATAAAGCTAAATGAGGTTCATGTTATTAAGAGACGTTTATGGTAAGCAAATGTTTGTCTTTAGCCTTTCTTTCACTAACCTAAGCTTCTGAGAAGTAAGACCCTTGGATTGACAGCTGTCAAGCAGTTGTCTTATTGTACACAGTCCTGAGGTGCTGTCATCAACAGGACCCATGTCTATAGGAAGGACTGTCACTGTGGATACTGTGTGCTTCAATAATTTCATAGACACCTTGAGCAAGTTCCCTCCAGCTTGAAATGACAATGACACTATGACTGCTAGTCCATCAACAGGATTCCACTTCAAGAGGCCTTGTGTCATCTCAAATCCCCAGCCTGGAGCTTGTGAGAAATATCCCTTCAGCCAAAACCCAACATGATCCTGCAGAAACTGTGTTTGCTCCCTTCCCTGAGCTTCTTTGAACCTTGTCATAGGTGTCCTAAGCAAGGTCCATGAGGCAGGAGTGCAACTGCGCAGTAACCCATCAAAAAGCTTCTGACCCAAACAAAGACAGATCATACTATGCAACCCTTGTGTTTGGTTCCTATGTAAATCCAGTTATGAGAATTATTGTTAGCCAGGAGGTGTGGCATATTCCTTTAATTCCAATGTTAAGGAGGCAGAGACACTTGGATATCTTTGAATTCAAGCCAGCTTGATCTGCAGAGCTAGTTCCAGGCCAGCCAGGTTTATATATATACACACACACAGACACACACAGACACACACAGACACACACACAAAACCTTTCACATAAAATATATTGTTAGATGAACTGTGAGTCACACATTCACTAATCACATAACAGGCCTTTGCCTTTACAGCTGTATAATCATACAGTTTGTCTTGATTTGCCTAATAAACTTTTTTTCTTGCAACTATTTCTTCTTGGTTATCTTGTTTACCACAGGTGTACAAAATGTGTCCTGAAGAAAACAAAAGAACATGGAGCTTGTGGCTGCAGGGAAATAAGGCCAGTGGCATCAAGGACTGAAGAGTTCCTGTTGTCAAGCAAAATAGATGATGTTGAGGAAGATGGAGCATGGCAAAGAGCCAACATTTTGAACTCAGATTATTATGGAAGATTTAAAGATCTCAAGTGTCTAAATCTGATGTTGTCTCAGCAATGACCTGTGCATCATGATCTATTCCTTCCATCAGGTACCACTTTCTAAAGATTCCACATCTTTCCTCACTGTTCTTATTGGGGGAAAATGTTGGAAATATGAGATGCTTTGGTAGATATTTCCTATCTACATTTTTGTTTTTGTTTTTGTTTTTGTTTTTTGAGATAAGGTTTATCTGTGTTGTGTGAGTTCCTATCCTAGATCTTGCTGGCCAGCTGGATCTTGAGAACAGGCTGACCACAAACTCACAGAGATTTGCCTGGCTCTGCCTCCCTGGTGCCGGGATTAAAGGCGTGCACCACCACTGCCTGGCTCTCTATCTACATTTTTTTAAGTAAAGAATTGGGCATTGTTGAGAAGTGAAAAACACAGAACTTGAGAGAGCAAACAAATTAAAGTGAAATGAACTAGGTGGATAGTGAGCATCAGATGATTTAAGGGACAGTACAAACAGGCAGTGACTATATTAAGGAGTGGTCCCAAATTCTGGGATTAAGGAACAGGGTTTTTCATTATTTTCATAAGGATTTCAGGTACCTGAAAGGTGAACATAAAATATTCCAAGGTTGTTTGTCATAGAGAACACAGGGAATTTTATGGGTTGAGATATTTGAACTGGTAGCAGATACAGAGCAGGAGCAGAAATGATGTTTGCTCTAGTTTTTGAGAATTCCTGAAGATAAAGAGGTTCAATTCTGTAGTTCTAGGAAGAGAGATACTGCAGAAGCACCTCAGAGAGATAAGAAGATGGAGGGTTCACACAGACTAAAACAGACAGCAGGAAGTCATAAACTGTGGCAGTATGTGGATTTCTGAAAGTCTCATGGGTAATGGAATGGAGGATAGTGTGGGTTCAAACATTTATCCCACAGGAAACTGAATCTATGGGACAGGACTTCTCTAAGTTGCAGCTGTTAAGTTGTCTGGTGAAGCAGCTCCTTTGACTCCAGCCCTGTCTCTGCTCTGGCAAAGAGGGGCCGGAGGTTTTTATCACAGGTTGGGTTATAATGGATAGTGACCTAAGCTTTTAATCTTCTTGCTACAAAAAGGTCATTTTAAATCATTTTCACACAATGACACATTCTATTTCATACAGTTACTGCACTGTATCAAAAATTTTAACATGATTCTAGTTTGCGCATAACCTAATCAAAACTTCTTTGCAGCAACCACTTCATTTGGATCCCCTGTGTTTCAGCATGGGGGACAAAATAACCACAGAAGGAAGGTCTGGAAGCATCAATGCTTTGAAAGTGAATTCTGGAGTGTAAATAGAAGCAGTGAAAATTCATTAAAAAAGATGCCCTGTTCTGTAAAGTAAGTTAATGAAGGAAATGCTGTTCAGAATTTTTTATTTAATTTCTTTTTTAATAATCCCTTATGTAGATTCAGAATGTGATGTTATCTTCTTTATGTATAGGGAAGTATCAACTATTTTTATAATTTTTCCTTTCAGCAGAAGATCACCACAGGTAAATGACAACAATTCCTATTTGACTTTAATATGGTATCAGTACTGTGCACTGGTTTCTTCTACCTGGACCCACATTAATGACCTGGCTAGAGACTGAACTATTCCTCCATAGATCACTCAATGGATCTTAAAGGCACTAATGTGTTCTGACATTTACCTCACTCTAATCTTAACATAACATCTCTGCTCTGAGGTGCCATTGAAAGCAACATCTTTACAATTAAAGAAACTGTAGAAAATCAACATCTAGAAGGCACTACTGGGCCAGCAATGACTTCAAAGACCTTCAGAGCACATTTCCTGAAAAATTCCTTTTAAGTTGTCTGATACCTTCAAGAAAGCGATTCTCATTTTTGCTATTTGTTCTCTTCAGGGATCGGTTAGTATAAATATTCCTATTCATGAGGTCTCTGGAAATCATTGATAATTGCTGAACACTGTGAAGTTTAGGGCAATGATATAGGGTAGCTGTGAGAGTTCAGAATGAGAAGGTCGTGCAAAGAAACAGGGAAGAGTAGGCTTGGGGTCAAGTAGAGTCTTGCCCATTAAGTTGAAGTGTACAAGGAAAAAACAAAAAAGAGACAAACTGCATAATCATATTAAAGATGGGAGCAATGAACATGGCTTAAATGCAATGTCCAGATGAAAAGGGAACCAGTAGAACAAGAGAGCTAAGTTGGGGCTTGGGGCTTCAGAGATTGGAAAGATAGTAAACTGGTAGAGAATTGAGCCATAAAGAAATAATGCCTCATTCTCGGAGTTAACTGGACAAAGTAGACAAAGTGTCACTCAAAGTCCCAGATTAGTCCACTCAAAGCATGGAATAATTTCTATGGTGTATAGAAAAGACACCCATAAGACTAGAGGAGGATGTCATCTCTTCCTAGGGTTTAGATCAAGAGTTGAACACCAATAAGGTTGATGTTATTGAGAGATCTTTAAGCTATGCAAATTTGAGCTTTTCTTCAACTAAATTAAGGTGCTGTAAGATTTTGAATTTTGGATTGAGACCTCACAAAAAAATTGCCCTGGTCAACACAGTACATTGAGCAAGCAAAATTTGAGGGAATTATTTTTTTAGGCAATTTTTTTTAGCTGTCATTCAAACTGACCCAATGCCTATAGAAGATGGACTGTCATTTTGGTATCCTGGATTCTTTGAACAATTTCAGAAAACTTGAGAAACTTTACTCCAGTTCCAAAGTACACTGCAAAAATGGTTGTAGGTGAAGCCATAGAGTTTCCTTTCTTGAGGAACTCTGTCACAACTGCCCCAGTCTGCAGAAGTGGGAAAAATGTCCTTCCACCCATAACCTCCTAATAACTCTTCCTGCAGCTAATTCTGAAAACTGTGCTCAACTCATATGAACTCTGTCATAGTTTTCCTTTATATGGTTTAGCAGGCAGAAGAGTCCCTCCCCTGTGACTCACTCAATAATTTTTGATCAACAAAAATAAGAATCAACGTATGAGATGGTTTAGGTTAGTTCTTATATAAACCTTGAAATAAATAAGTTTGTAGTTGGTAGCATGAGGGCCATGTATATACAAGGCTGTGATTGGTGGAATAGCAATCTATGTATAACAAATAATTGCTTCTTATAGATGCTATTTAGCTTCTTTGCCTAAAAATATTTCCCTAAAATTTTGCTTTATTTATTTTGTTGATCATGAGTACACAGGCTGAGTATTTCCTCCTAAGCACACAAGATCCTCAAGCTTTTGGCCACAGTGGTAACAGTAGTGCCAGTAGAAGCAAAGACTGAAGAGTTTCTGGTGAATAATCACATATCTAAGACTAAAGGGAGAGAGACAGTGAAGAACCAGTTCTATGACACAAGATTATTGTGTCATAGATGAAATCAGAGATGAAATGAATTAAGAATCAGGTTATTCTTGCAAGAGCCTATTCCCCATATTTAACCCCTCCTGTTTTACCTCTCTCTACCAAATTTCTACAGAATCCCTACATAATGCCACCAACTGGGAACAAACGGTAAAAAAAAAAGAAGTGAGTCATTCTGGGATTATTTCATCTCCAAAACAAATGAGACTCATTGAGAAATGATAGATGTACAAAAGGATGGTAAGTTCTCACAGAAAGATAAAATGAACAGAGTGGCCAGTGAGTGTAGGTGGGATAAAGGGATCAGTGGAAAAATCAGGGACCACAGGGTCATGCAATGTGGGTGAGGGTTCACAGGCTAATGGGCAGAGACACTCATTATTTCCACAAAGGTTTTAAAAATGACTGAAAATTCAGCATCATGGTTTCTGAGATTGTTGGCCATTTGAAACATAAAAGACTATTAAGAGCTGTGATAACTTATTTGGGGATAGTTGCCAGGCAAGGAGAAGGGAGACATAGTTGATGGTTGATAGCATTTCTAGAAGTAACTGTAGATAAGAAGAGTGCAGACTGAAGCGCTTGAGATAAAGAAAATGAATGTACATCTCAGAAGATTGAGAGGTAGGTGAGTACAACACATACTAGAAAGGTTGGATTTCAGTCAATAATGATGGGTTCATTTTAAACATAATAATCATGTGATTCAGGAGATATAAAATGTGTTCAACTGAATGCTTCTCTCCTCCTAAAACTGGACTCCATTGTTCAAGACACATACCAAGGATTCTGATGTGGATTTGAATGGTGTAGAACCTAATGGGATGCTATCTGTGCTGGTGATCTGACACATATATTCTTGAGGTTAAACATCACTGGCCCTGAAAACTGTGCTTTTAAACTTGTCACAGATATCCTTTGTATGGTCCCGTAGGCAGAAGAGAACATCTGTGACATACCAAAATATTCGATAAACAAAAGTACAGCAGAGGGAAACCACAGCCATGAAGTGTGTATTATTCCCCAATATTTAAAGGCAAATCAAGGAAAGCACCACTAAAAGCATGGAAAAAATATACAGTGTGATGAAAAGACATCCAGATGGAATAACAAAAGATCAGAGAAACGCAAATGGCTCTAGGGTAGTGGAAGGGGAGTTGAAACCTTTGAATAAGATTAGAAACATTTGTGTTATTTTGATAACTTCATGGTGATCAACCTTTAGTGCTTAGTTTTTCTTCAACTAATCTAATAGGGAATTTAACTGTTTAATTGTATTCTGTCAGACTGTTTCCTTGTGAATCTCAGCACTGACAAGCTGTCAAATAAGAAGGAAAGGTGGAAATAAAGGAAGAAAGAAATAAAGGAAGAAAGAAAGAAAGAAAGAAAGAAAGAAAGAAAGAAAGAAAGAAAGAAAGAAAGAAAGAAGAAAGAAAGAAAAAAAATGAAGAAACCAGACTTTTGTATACTATAGGGGCAGTCATTGTGGTATCATTGATACCTTAAGGATTTCACAAAAATCTTGAAAAACTTCAGTCAAGCTTCAAAGCATATGGTCATTATGAGTGCTGGTGAAGCCCCATAAATTCCCTTCAGGAGGCCTTAATCTGGGCATAACTGTCCCGGCCAGAGGAACTGTGAGAAAAATCTCTTCAGCCATACCTTCTAATAACCCATCCTGCTGCTGCTCTTGCAGACTGCAACAGCTTCTATGCATCTTGTCATAGCTGTCCTGTATATTGTCTATGTGAAAGAAGTTTTGATCAACAAGATTGACCTTTATTAGCATTGTGATGAGTTTTTACATAAAGCTTATAACTGGGCTATGAATAACACTTGGAGGTAACAAATATGGATTGGAAGCCATGTGTATGTCAGCATATGATTGGAGAAATATAATTTGTGTGTACCAGTTTATGACTTAATGCCAGATCAACAGGCTGTTCTCCGTGGCTTTGGGTTAATCTGAAACCCTTCTCTACTAGGTCTGATGAGTCTCATTTTACCATGTTTTAAGAGAGTTCTCATATGTTAAAAGCTAGGATCTACCTTCAAGAACACACCCCTGATTCATACCCCATTGCCTCAAGTTAGCTCACACCTCTGAAGTTCCTAAGATCTCTGTACAAGGTGGCATCAACTTGGTACCCAGGGTAAAAAACTTAAGCCTGTGGAGAGGATATTTGATCGTTATGTATTAATAAAGATATGAGGCTTGCTGGGATGTTCAGAAATAGAGAGAATAAGAAGGGACAGGAAAATGAAGAGCACTAGAGAGAACAAGAGGTAGTAGAGGATTAAAAGATGCCAGGGGAAATGTCAGTAACTCTAGAGTTATGCATCAAGAGTCATAGGCTCAGGCAGGCATTAAAGTCATGAGAATTGAAAATGCCTAAAATTGAGCAAAATTATATCCAAAATTTTCAAGTCAAGAGGACACAGTGGATGGGATAAGATATGTGGGCTGAGGGCAGATGCAGAGTACAGAGAGGCCAATTAAAATTTGCATTAATGTAATTGTCTGGAGAGATTGAACTAAAATGCATCCCAGAAGGACAACATGATGGAGTGTACATCATAGACTAGAAGATCTGTGTGGAAGTCAGGGATTTTGGGGTGTCTGGATTTCTAAAGATCACAGGAGTTGTATGACAGAAGATAAGGAAGGTTAGTCTGATCACAATGTCTACATCAGATCTATGACCCCCCCATGCTCACTTGTCTGCCTAACTGTACTGGACATGGTCATCAGTAAAACCTGTTACACTAGGTTGTGCAGCATCTTCTGACATTCCAGCCTGGCATCTGCTTTCTACAGATGGAGTGCTGAGTGGTGAAAGACCAGGGTTTTTATTTTCCTGGATACCTGTTTGTTGATATTGTACCAAGAAAGGCTCAGCTTGCTGCTAGAAACATTTCATTCAGTACAGCACCAAATAAACCCATTTTTTCTAATCACTGTAATGTAATAAAAATGCTTAAAACAATTTACCATAATTTTGTCAAAATCCCTTATTTGTAATTATGTTGCAAGATATTCTGGAAAGAATAAAGAGATGAATATAGACAAGATACATTGTATGCATGTAGGAAATTTTCAAAGAATAGATAAAAATATTATTTTTAAAAGTTCAACACTCAAGCTGACAATTAATCATAAATATAGGACACAGAATGTTTCAAATGACCAATGTAGTTTGGCAGCAAGTAGCAGTGGTTGACATGCAGGTTACTTGGTTCATCCTTGGGGATTTCAAAAGGACCACTGCAGTTCATCAAGCTAGTTGGTAGATAATTCAGAAGCTAGTCTGGAAAGAAAAAAGAGATTCACATTACCTCAGTCTGTAACATCTCAGCTTATTTAAAGTTAGAGCTCACAATAAAGGCTTATTATTCACATAAACTGCAGATAGGCCATAAAAAGTACATTAAAATGGCTAATCTTACAAAAGTGACCTATGGATTTGTGGATCTCTTCTAATATTTCTCAGTACATCTGAAGAAAATCATACTTCTCTCTGCCCTTAGCCCTGTACACCCAGTGTGGAGGCTACATCCCACACGCCTGCCTGAACCACATGCTTTATCTATGGTATTGGATGCTCTTAGTGAAAGCCAGTAAACACAATTTGCCATCTTCCCTTTCAAACCAGAGAGACCCACACCATAGGGAGGATGTTGTAGCTCTTGGTAGCAAATAGCAGCATCTGAGTTCTAATATACTCATATAAGGTTAAAGATCTATTGGGAAAGGGACACCAGTACCAACTTCAGAAGGTGTTGTCAAGGATTAACCACAGGGTTGAACTAGGACAATGGCAGCCCGTCTGGTTCATTGTTTTTCAATTTCCCAACAAAGCAGTGGGCATCATGTTTCTAAAGCTATGCCTCAAAAGGATTTGTGAGACTTCAGTGATGATGGGGTCTCCTTGAAGCAGTCTATTTTTATTTGTTTGTTATAGCCTGCTGTTCTGATAGTGTTTAACTTATCCTTCTGTGTCATTCCCAGTACATGCAGGTGTGATGTTTTAAGTCTGAGACAGGAATGGCAGTTAAAGCTCAAAAGCAGTGTGCCAATATATTGTGTGTCCATACAATTTATTTTAAACTGACACTGGTGATGATTTGTGGAAAGTGGGATGTTTATCCATTGCTGTTGGCCATGCAAACTGTTACAACCACTGTAGAAATCAATGTGGAGGTTCCTCAAAAAGCTGAAAATTGAGCTACCATAACATCAAGTCATAGGACTCTTGGCCATATACTCAAAGCTTCCCACATTTTACTACAGCCATAAATGGTAATCTACTTTCATTGTTTTTCTGTGCTTAATAGCCATATTACAAGGAAACCTAGATATCTACAAATCAATGAATGAATGATGAAAAGGTGGTACATTTATACCATGGGATATTCCACTATTCATATAAATAAAAAATTCAGGCATATGAATGGAGCTGGAAATAATCACACTGAAAGACAAGCATAACATGTTTTCTATTTTATGTGGGTGTTAGCTTTTAAGCTTTAGATACGAATGTTGCATTTAGACTACCTATGGGGCTTAGATACCAGGTAAGAGTCCAAGGAGGAGCAATGGGTCTTCCAAAGAAGTAAAATAAAATATAGTCTTATAAAGAAGTTAGAGTAGGAAAACTGGATGGGGAGGGATATAGGAGGGCATAATAGTGTGGGGAATAGAGGGAGGGATAACTTACACTAAAGGCTTTTTAAAAGCCTCATAAAGCACACAAGTGTAGAAACTTTATGTACCATGTGATGCGAGAAACACTGGCTAACAGAACTTTTTTTAATTTATTTTATTTTATTTTACAATATAATTCAACTTTGCATATCAGCCATAGATTCCCCCTTTCTCCCGCCCCGCCCCCTCCTCCCGGCCCACCGCCCATTTCCATCTCCTCCAGGGCAAAGACTCTCCCGAGGGTTGAGATCAACCTGGTGGACTCAGCCCAGGCAGGTCTAGTCCCCTCCTCCCAGGCTGAGCCAAGGGTCTCTACTAAGCCCCAGGTTTCAAACAGCCAATTCATGCACTGAGCACAGGATCTGGTCCAACTGCCTGGATGCCTCCCAAACAGATCAAGCCAATCAACTGTCTCACCCATTCAGAGGGCCTGATCCAGTTGGGGGCCCCTCGGCCATTGGTTCACAGTTCATGTGTTTCCATTCGTTTGGCCACTTGTCCCTGTATTCCATCCATCCCTGGTCCCAACAACTCTTACTCACATAAACCCTCCTCCTTCTCGCCAGTTGGACTCCCGGAGTTCCAACCAGGGCCTGACCGTGGATATCTGCATCTAGTTCCCTCAGTCACTGGATGGGGTTTCTAGCACGACAATTAGGGTGTTTGGTCATCCTATCACCAGGGTAGGTCAGATCGGGCTATTTCTCGACTATTGCCAGCAGTCTATTGTGGGGGCATCTTTGTGGATTTCTGCGGGCTTCTCCAGCACTTTGTTTCTTCCTATTCTCATGTGGTCTTCATTTACCATGAACATTCCTTGTGTTCCCTCTCTGTTCTTGATCCAGTTGGGATCTCCCCCTCCCCCAAGTTCTCTTTCTCTCGCCCCTCGCCCCTCATTACCCCCACTCACGTCCAGACTGTTCATGTAGATCTCATCCATTTCTCCGTCACTGGGCGATCCCCGTGTCTTTCTTGAGGTCCTATTTTCCGGGTAGCCTCCCTGGTGTTGTGAGTGGCCTTCCAGTCATCCTTGTTCCACAACTAGTATTCTCCTATGAGTGGGTACATACCATGTTTGTCTTTCTGAGTCTGGGTAACTCTGAGATACCACCTTACGCCAGTCAGATTGGCTAAGATCAAAAACACTGAGGACACCTTGTGCTGGAGAGGATGTGGAGCTAGGGGAACTCTCCTCCACTGCTGGTGGGAATGCAAGCTGGTACAGCCACTGTGGAAATCAATATGGCGCATTCTTAGAAAATTGGGAATCAATCTCCTCCAAGATCCAGCTATACCACTCTTGGGCATATACCCAAGGAATGTTCAATCAT
>CABHPR010129451.1:10697-43013 GCA_902168415.1 Peromyscus melanophrys | reverse complement strand
CACACACACACACACACACACACACACACACACACACACACACACACCTGTACATATACATACATGCATTGGAATGCACACTAATGTACACAACAATCATGCATGTACACATGCACTCATATCTATATGTTAGATAACAGGTGACTCCCTTCTCTCCCAACTGTATGTTATGATAAATCTGTTTTCCAAAATAAAACATCAGGACCTTTTCAGAGAACTAATAATACAATGACAGAGCTAGAAATTATTTTTAAAATACTGAAATTAAAGAGTTTAACTTTTGTTTAACTGTTCAGAATAATGCCATGTGAAACAAAGCACAAATCTAATTTATCAGTCATCTTTGCCTCTTACCTTTTACCTTTAATATTTTTAAAAATTGTGTTCTCTGGATTTTATTTTTTTATGTGTAATTTCAATGGACTCTTACACTGTCTGACATATTTCTTTGCTTTAAAAATAATGTAATCAAAAATCTAGGTGAAAGCATGAGGCAAGCATTGCCCAGAAACTAAATGTTCAAATTATCCTTTGTCCTGTCTCTCTCTGATGAGCTGATGAATGAGAACCCAGTTAGCGACATCACACTAACACAATTCCCAAGCAATCTCTTTGGACAAGCATGCCTTAGACATAAGAGGTGAATCCAATCTCAGCATCCCAGTTTCACATATGGAATGTTGGACTTGTCTGTACCTCTTTAGAGTCATTATACAGGAGAGAATATATTTTGACAACTGGAATACCTTTTTTGGAAAAATTAGAATGCAACCTTGAGGATTATTTTCTCCCAGAATCAAGTGGAGCAAGATGTGTGTAATTCAGGTTGCTATTCTGTACAGCGTAGCTGAAGACCATGATTCCCATGCAATTACAAGATGAAAGTGAGATAAATTGGCACTCACAGTTGTGGCAGGTGGCCCCGCTGTATCCTGTCTCATCACAAGTGCATTTGAAGCTGTCCCATGTTTGCGAGCACTTTCCACCATGCTCACAGTGATTGGGCACACATCTGTCAGAAAAATAGACACAGAAATAAACCAACAAGCAAATGAGATTTATGAGTGGCCAAATTCCAAGCTGTTTGGGCAATATATCATTTCAATGCCAGGTTGCCTTGCTGAGGCAATTAATCCTTGTTAGTTTAAGCAGATTAATATGATTCATGATGGAAGGTGCCAGGCACACAAAAGATGATGTATCACAGGCCTGGTGTTTCCCTTTTTTGAATAAACCATAGACACTATCACACAGTTGAGGGGCTCATTTGCATATCACAGATTCATTTTAGTTTAATTCAACAAAGGACAAAGATACCACCTAAGTTTCCTCTTGGTGAGAAATGGAGGATGAGCCATCTGAATTCTTGTCCTGTTTTTATCTTTCTTACTGTCAATAGCAGTAAAAGGGGGGCCGAGTAAAGCGTTTGCCATAACAACTTGGGGTTCTGAAACAATGGCACAAAAAAAGACAATGGAATATACCAGCCAGATAGGAGCCTCAAAAATCTCCTCCTACATCCATCTGAATAGTTAAAGATGCCTGCTTAAAGTGTCTGCAAGCACGTTAGGAGGAAAAAGCATACTTGTATACAAAGCTTTACTAGGCAGATAATTATGACTCAATTTTTCTGAACCTTGATTTTCACATTTGGAAAATCAGGAAGTTATACCTACCTTGTGAATAGTTTAAAACTATATAATTATTAATTTAAATTTTATTTTTATATTTACCTTTATTTTTATGTATGTGTTTATGTGAATGCAGGTGCCCACAGAGTCCAGAAGAAGGTATAGGATTCACTGGATCTGTAGTTTCATATGATCATGAGCTGCCTATGAGACCAACTTGGCTCTTCTGCAAGAGCAGTAAGCACTCTTAACCAGGAAGTCATTTCTCCAGCTCCTCAAAGTTTATTTTAAAGATGATACACAAAACTGGAAACATTGTGGATATTAGTGGCCTACTGTACTGTTTCAATGTGTTGTTCTCTTTGTGTTATGATTAAGGTTATATGTATCTATCTCTTAAATGTTTATCACTTATGGTGAAAAATATTCGAAAATCTTTTCTTTAGCTTTGAAGTGTATAGAACATGATTGTTACATCTAGTCACCACACACAGGTACTTCTTTCTCCTATCTATCCGTAGCTTGACCGACTAATAAACCTTTTCTCAGCCCTCTCTAACCCCCAGACTCTGGTCACCATCATTCTTTAACCTTTGATGAAGTCAACTTTATCAATGAAATTATGTGGCACCTACATTTCTGTGTCTGACTTGCTTTAATTCAATTAATAATCTCGAATTCAATCTATTGCATCACCCAGTGACAGAATTTCTTCCTTTTATATCTGAACAAAATTCCCTTGTATACATGAACCTTTAGAGATAATGTTCATGAAGCTGATAATTATTAAGTAGAAACTAGAAGTCTAACAAGTGGGAACTATACCCATCTGGACCACCTCTTCCCAGAAACAATTTCTTACCTTGACTTTATCCTAAAATTATGGTTAGAATGTGGTTTGAGACATCCCTGCATCAATGATACATTTTCCTTTATGCTTGTACCATCTCTTTGCCCATCCCATCCATTTCACTCTCCAAATTCCCTACATCTTTCTTCTTTATAGTGAACACTAAGTTGCTCACAGTCTAAAAGGGAGAATTCAAGTAAAACCTCAAAATAGAAATTCCCTCCCAATTTAAAACAGCAGAATCTACAGAATCTACAGTAGTTTCTCTACAGAGAACCATCCTGTGAGTAAACCCTTACTCATAATGTCCCAGGAGCTACTAGCTATAAGATCTGATCTATTTGGTCTCCGAGACCAAACTTCCAAACCTTTGCTCTTAATTTCCCATCAGCCATTCCTGAAAGCACTTGCAGTAGGGCATACAGCTCAGTACAACATGGTGGATATGCTTACCAAAGTAAATACATTGTAAATGAGAACTCTAACGAGTGTGCGAATGGGAATCAGGACAGAGTGGGTAAGGGAACCTCATAGGAAGCATTCAATGGGCATTGCAGGCACGGTTTAGAGCTCTAAGTTGAGCATCTAGATCATGAAAGAAGAAAATAAGAGCAACCATTATTGGGTTGAAATAGAATTTGAGCAAAGGCACAGCCTTGGGCGGACAGAAAATTCACATTATCCTCAATAGCTACTATTTTTTCCCCTGTGATAGGTTCTGGTTTTATGTAGGCCACAGAGATGAGCCTTCTCTAATGATCTCTGAATCTAGTTGGAGGTTGGGGTCAGAGCAAGAGTCATGCAAAATATCAGGAGTACTTGGATGAGCCATGGAACAGATATAAAATGCTGTAGAAATTAGCAAACTGGGTTAGTTAAAAGAGGAGAACTTATCCTTTTGGAGGAGGGGATGAGGGGTGGGTCGGGGGAATTAGGCGGGGGTCTGGGGAGACGGAGGAGGTATGAGAGGAGGATCTATGGTGGGTATGTAAAATGAATAAAAATATTTTTAATGAAAAAAAATTTTTAAATCTGATAATGTAAATAAACTTGATCCCGATCCCCACCCCCCAAAATGGAGAGTAATTAGAGGGTTTAACTAAGTTGGGAATATTTCATCTGGATCATAAAAGATGGGATGAAATATGATGATTAAAGTGTTAAAAAGTGGCTCTGGCAGAAGAGGGCAGAAAAGCGATGAAAATGAAGTGTAACATCAAGTGGTGGGGGGTCCTGGTTTGTTCATCATGGCCGCTGTACAGTCACTGTACACTGCAGACCCCACAACATGGTCCGCCCTCCACAGCAGGTGCTTACAACCAACAGTCCTCCTTTTCCACATCATGGAAGAAAGTGACTGAATGGAGACCCCTGACATCACAGGAAAACATATTTGACACAATCTTGAAATTCAGTAAAGAGATACCCTTTGGGTGGTATATTTAACTTTCCAAATTCTCATGGGTTAATATTAGCTCAGTCTGGTTGTTAAAGTCATTTTCATGAGCCCATCATACCAATTAATTTAGGGGAAGGCAGTGCAGAAGGGGCAAGGGAAACCAAGTTGGAAACTAAGGATGCTTTAAATAATGCTCTTTAGAGAATAATGAAAACGTAAGTGTGGGAGCCAGACGGTGGTGGCGCACGCCTTTAATCCCAGCACTTGGGAGGCAGAGGTGGGCAGATCTCTATGTGTTTGAGGCCAGCCTGGGCTACAGAATGGGTTCCATGAAAGGCACAAAACTATACAGAGTAACCCTGTCTCAAAAAAAAAAAAAAAGTGTGACTTTAACTCCATGGGAAGCACAGAACCATCACTGAGAGCGTGGAACTGCCTGCTCCTACCAGTCTGCAGCATGGATTCCTTTTTAAATAATTGCTTTTACTCAATGGGATTTTCATATTTTATTCTAAATATTTGCTTCTCACCATTGACATTTTTTAGATTGGTGTTCACCTTGTACAGATTCTAGTTCTTAATGTAGGACATTAAATAATTTCCCAAAACAAGTTGATTCATATTATGTCATCTCATATCTAATATCTTTTTGGTATATTTCAAGCTCCTAGAACCCATTAACAAGAGAAATAAAATAAAATTAACCTAATACTCTAATTAACGTTTCTTATCTTGTATTCCCATAGAACTACTTGCATGTATCAAATGCACTGTCACCATGTCCTCTAGTGATTATTTATTGGTGTATGCATCTCTTCTACCTGGATGCTCCCACAGTAAGGTGTGTTTACTTAGAGTTCTTTGCATAATGAGGTGTCTATTCCATGCTCAGCATGTCTAGAGAGAGACACAGATGCATGAAATGCCACAAAGTTTTACCACCACAGACATAAAAATCACTTCAGAGGCAATCATCTCTTTGACTTTGAGGAAAACAGATTAATTTTACCTAGGATTTTAGTCTTAAACATGGATTTGCTCTAATAAACCATTTTTTAAGTGGGCCACAGGAAATGTGTAATTTTCTTCATGGCATGTGCTAGCTTGAAAGTTTGATTCACATCAAAAATAAATCAAAACGATTTGGCTGCTTCAACTTGAGAAGGCTTTGGCCCAGGACTGGGGACGTGCAGGGCAGAAGTTGGCAGGTGTCTATTTGTTCTGATCAGAGAGTTCTTGAAGAAGTAGTGTGTGCAATTACCCATTCCAGACAGCCTGCTGTCCGAGACTCTTTCAACTGGATTTATCCTTGTAGTTAAAGTTTTGCAAGGTGCTTTAGAATCCAAATGCATTCTTAAAGTTATATTTCTTATCTATTCTCTGAGGATTTCATACATGTACGTGATGTATTTTGGTCATATTTTACCACCTCCAACTCTCCCCTAGTCCTTCTTTTTCTTCTCAACTTCATTTCCTCTTTTTTTCTTAATGATCCAATGAGTCCAGTAAGTGCTACCCATCTATCCACGGGTGTGGAGCCATTCTTTAGAGCAGAGTCAAGGATCAAGGATCAAGGATCACAGCCTGAAAGAAAACTGACTTTCCCTCCATTAGCAGCCATCAGTGGTTAATAGCTCCTCTGCTAGGAGAGGTATCAGATGTCCTTTTCCCATCTATGCTGGGATGCTGACTTCATCTGGTACATGTGCTATACAAATGACCACAGATGCTTGGAGTTCACAAATGCAGTGCTCCTATCATTCTAGAAGATACTCTTCTGCCCCAGGACTCCCTGACTTGAGGCTTTTAAAATCTTTTCACTTCCTTTCTTCCTTGATGGTCCCTGTACTCTGTGGGTAGAGGGTATGATACAGGTATCACATGTATGGCTGAGGAACTTCACAGACACTTCTTTGCACACTGTCCAGGTGTGAGTCTCTATTAACTGCTCTCCACAGCAAAAAGAAGCTGAAGCTTTTCCAATGAGGACTGTGAGCTGCACTTATCTCTGGGTTTGGAGAAACCGATTTAGAAGGCAGTTTGCTAAATGCATTTTTTAGGTGAAACTTGTTTGTATCCCAATACACGAGGCAAATAAAGGCTATGACTTTAAAATTCCAGTGTACGATTCCTTAATATAAAATGAATCAGCACAGACAGCCTGTTTGGAAGGATGCAACAATTCAATTCAGGGTTATAAGGACAGTTGCATTTTTATTGTACCCCAAACATCTCTTTTATTTTTGTACTTGATTTCAATTGCAAAACATTGAGGAAATTGGGATTCATGACTACAAGAAATAGCCAACAGTACCAGATTTGTTTGTTGATGGCAGCTTCCTGGTTTATGGGCACTACTGAATCAGCCAGAGAGAGCAGAAGAAATTTTATCACTTGTATAAAACAAAATATTTTTCTGACAGTATAAATCAATTACCTTGGTAATCTTCAAGGGGGTTTAAAGGTTTTTGTTTTTATCTCTATATTGTTTAAAAGATTAAATAAGCCTGGGTATAGATCTATGACAGAACTTCAGCCTAGCATGCACAAAGCCCTGGTTTATTCAAACCTTAGCATTGTAAAAACTGAGTAAAATCTTTGTTGTACCATTAAGGGCACATTTGGTTCTACAGAACCCAGTAGCTTGTTTCTAATGATGCTGCACATATCTGCCTGGAAACATGTTCACACTTACAAATAATAAGAAGCAGAGCATTTACTACAAGAGATCACTGTCACTTATCTCCTAAGCCTATGGCACTAAAATGCAGTGTTTCACAAACTTTTATGTGTTAGGATTAACTTGCAATTGCTGTGGAAGCAAGAATCTGATTCTTGAGCTCTGGGTGGAGTCAAAGACTCCCAAAGTCTCACAAGGTCTCTGGTGATGCTTCTGTAGTTGGTCAGAAGATGTGACTTGGAATAACAAGATATAAGTGCATTGAAGTTCTCAGCAGAGGGCATCCAGGGAGCATGGGGATGCTGAAAAAGAGGCAACATTGCCAAAAGGGAGCAAGCAGGAGAAAAGGTGGAGCCATGCTGCCAGAGAAATGTGAGCTAGTTACTCATTTCTTCCAATACTGCTTTTGGGTTTTGGGTTTTTTTTTTTTTTAACATACCTTCTTACTTTAAAAAAAAATGATCTACTGGAACAAGATACAATAATCTCCTCATCTCATTTAGTAAGATGAATTACTCAGAACATGGCTGTGGACTTTGTTTCCTCCATGGCAGGTGATCACTTTTTACAAGGCCTTTGTGCCTCATCTTAACATTGAGTTCAGTCTGTGTTTTCATTCCCAGCCAGCTATCATGCTTCCCTGCCTGGTTCTCATGCCTACACCCATGATAGGATACTTGATTTGCTTTTAGATTCATACAGATTTTATCGCTGCTCATTAGCATGCCTTGTTCTAAATTTAAAAAGGAAAAGGCTGCTTGTGCATTGAGAAACCATTTTCTGAACCATGGGATGATTATTTTCAAATAATTTGTATGTTATGTATGTATGGTTTTTCTCTTCATCCAAATACCAAATCCTATTTTAGCTTTTGAAGAAAAAGTTCCTGAGAATGTTTGAATGCTTGAATACAGGCATGGACACTTTTGAATTTCAGAGGTACTCCAATAATTTGGTAGGGTCTCCTTCCATGTTAATTTCTATATTGAAATTTCTGAATTAGTTATAACTCAGTTTTAGCTGAGGTTGTATGTGCTGTGAGGTATATATCACTACTTCATCCAAGTGGAAGTTATATGGAGAATTACTAATCATCCCAGACCACAATTTAATAACCCATTGCTATGTAGCTTAATATTGTAGAGATACTAATGTTATATTGATGGGGCTTTTCCAACAAGCATTTATTTATGGAAATACTTAAGTTCAGAGATATTTATTCTACTTCCTACATTGTATCTAAAGTTTACATTAAAAACTAATCAAGCAGGTTTGGTTTATATCATCCAGCCATTATACATTTCTGGAAGAACTCTCCTCATCATTTATTGTACTGTTAAAAAATGAGTACCTAATCTTGGCCTTTCTGCTTTATTTTTTTTTTATTTTATTATAATAAACCAGAGAGCCCTTTATCTTCCTTTGTTAATGTACTTAGAGCTTTTTCTTTTACAATCAGCTCCCTATGGTTTTATGAATAAAACATCTTTACAGCGATTATGCTCATAGAAGAAGAATCTGCAGGATCAGCAATACCTTCACCTGTCTCCAAGTCAAACTGTATTGAACCTAAATAAACATCAGCAAGTTCTTCTTAATAAGTAACATTCCTGCTCCTGGCCAGACATCCTAAATGATTTCTAGAGAAACAAAGAAAAGAGTTTCGCCTTCAGGAGACTGTGCTTATTTGTGAAATGCAATTCCAAGTTACATCTACCTGCTATCTATTTATCAATCATCTATCTTTTTTTTTTTTTTTTTGGTTTTTCGAGACAAGGTTTTTCTGTATAGCTTTGCACCTTTCCTGGAACTCACTCTGTAACCCAGGCTGGCCTTGAACTCACAGAGATCTACCTGGCTCTGCCTCCCGAGTGCTGGGATTAAAGACATGCGCTACCACCGCCCGGCTCATCTATCCTCTTATCATCCATCCATCTATCCATCCAACCATCAATCTTCTATCTATCTATCTATCTATCTATCTATCTATCTATCTATCTATCTATCTAATCTATCTATCATCCACCCACCTACCTATCATCTATCTATCATTTCTTTATCTGTCCATCTGGGTGGTTGCCTAGATGTCTGCCTTGTGGCATAGCACTCAAAATACTGACATAAACTTAGGGTAATAGGGTACCAGTACATGAGAGTAAAATGGTTTATGGAAAAAAAAGCTTAGATTATGTAACCTTGAAGGATGCAATACTTTTGACATGGAGAGAAGGCAAGGGACACCTGTAGTTGGAAAACTGCCAAGTGTAGCTAAGAAATCTGGAACTGGTGAGGTTAGCAAGACTGGAATCTCTTTGGAGGAGTGAAGACTATAGTGGAGTGGAGTGATACCCAACAGCCACCCTCCCTTCTCTTAGTCTCACTCTTCTTATACCTACACAGCCAGCCTCCTTCATGTGGCCAGTGTCATTTTGATAGGCAGACTATCCCCACCTCCAAGGGACCAAAAGGACAGACCCAGAATATGTAATGAAGTTGTTAAACTACTGCACATTGTTCCCCTCAGTTTGTGAACTCCTTTTATAGCAACATAATTTATGTCTTGACACAGAGTCATCAGCCAATGATAAAATTTGTCAGGGTTCCTTTAAACTTGGTGGCTCTGTTACTTAATCCAAGACAATGGGAGTATGAAGAACATACCTGGATGAACTCTAGCAAGAGCTCAGTTTTAAAAAGTACATGCAATATTCTGACCTTTTCTTATTTTTATCTCTTCTGGGCTCTTCTAGGAAATCAACCTATATGGGTTAGACTTGATACAGCTATCCCATGACATTCGAGAGTAGCAGAGAATAACATATAAGTCTTCTGAGTTCCAAATATCTTAGCAGCCCTGGTCCTCCTAAGCATATATTTGTTTGAGAGAAGTACATTCCTGTGCAGTTTAAAACACTATTATTTGTGCTTTTGTTATTGCCACAAATCCATTCTAAGTCAAACAGAGCCACAGTTACTCCACTCATGGGTTAACTACACCTTGCTTCTCATTGTAACATAATACACTTGGAGGGTGCTGTTATTCAAATAACTGTGTGTAGCCACATATGACCGTAAACTGCAAACATGTGAGCCAATAGCTACCAACTGTCTTCATGCTGCTTGAGTTCTTTTTATGCAGACAGTTATGTTATATTTGGATTCTGGTTACTATAGCTATGCTGTTCAGTATATAATGATTGAGTCCTACTATGTTTAGTGAAACTTTCTGTACTGGCTGGTTTAATGGTTCAACTTTACACAAGCTAGAGTCATCTGAGAGGAAGGAGGCTCAGTTGAGGAAATGCCTCCATGAGATCCAGCTGTAAGACATTTTCTCAATTAGTGATCAATGGTGGAGGACCCAGCCTATGGTGGTCCTGGGTTCTACAAGAAATCAGACTGAGCAAGCAAATGGGGAGCAAGCCAGTAAGCAGCACTCCTCCATGGTCTCTGTAACAGCTCCTGCCTCTAGGATCCTCCTGTTTGAGTTCCTGTCTTGACTTCTTTCAGTGATGAACAACAATGTGGAAGTGTTAGCCAAATACATCCTTTCCTCCTGAACTTGCTCTTTGCTCATGGTATTTTGCCATAGCAATAGAAACCCTGACTAAGACACTTGCCATCCATCAAATTTTCTTATTCAGAAGTCTACTTTCATGAAATAATACTTCAAGGAAATTTTGTGATAATACATAGCCCATTCATGTCCAAGATTCTGACCTATTTTCATAGGCGAAATAAAACTATAGCATTAGGGGAATATGTGTACAGCTATACACTCTTGACTCCTAGTAGAATGGCTTAATTAATTAGAATTACTAAGCATAGAGAGACATGGGTGAAGTGACATGCTACAGGTAAAGTTCTTGTTAAATACACATCTTTTGGAGATATATGTGTGTATATATATATGTATAATATATATGTATAATGTATATATATATATATATATATATATATATGGGGTGTGAGTGTGCACACATGTGCACATGCATGTGCATGTGGGTACCTGAAAAGACAGGAAGAGGGTATTGGATGCACTGAAACTAAAGTTACAAGCAGTGTGAGTTGCCACACATGGCTATTGGGAACTGAACTTGAGCTCTCTGGAAGTACTCTTAGCTGCCAGAATATCTTTTCGGACTATAAACATGTATTTTTAAAAAGATGAACAAATGACATGTGGCCTAGAACGCGATAGGAAATACAAAGGCAAGGTCAGGTGTTGTTTCAGTATTCCATGAAGAACTACATGTAAGTCTACAGTAGGATGAAGCAGCCAAAAATCCAGGGACTAAAGGGCTCCATTATTAATCCATTACTTGGGGGGTAAATTAATTTAAAATGCCTCAGATATCCCGTGTTTAGGAACCAGTGATAACTGGTGACATTTTCAGCATGAGCTAATGAGTTTTCTTATACAACAAGGATCTTTTAAATCCTATCAAAGCTTTCAGGATAGTTCATTTCACATTTAAGCTTCTATTTTGCTTTTTTTTATTCCCCAATAACCTGAATTTTGAGCGATGTGCAAGAAATAACTCTGAGAAAGTTATTATGTTTTATCTCAGCCTTCCGTGTGTGTGTGTGTGTGTGTGTGTGTGTGTGTGTCGGTCTGTCTGTCTGTCTATGGGCAGGAGGGTGACTTTAAAAAGAGGTGCAGGAAGCACTGTAGTAGAAAGGTAAGAGCCCAGTGGTGGAGAGGAGACCAAAACACTTCTGGACACTGCAGTTTCTGGTTCTTTGTTCAGGGCTTGCATTAAGACTGGGCCTGTCAGTATACAATCATAGACAGAGGAGGGCCTCCTGGGATAACTACTCACCAAGTAACTACTGTTTGCTTATGGATGATGGGAAACGGGAAGTCATTATCTACAGTGTTGAAACTACTAGGAAGTTCCTCATGCTCTAGGGGGTAGCCCACACCCATACTCAAGCAGACAAGAATATAGAGCTGGTGAAATTCAGTGGGTCACAAGACAAAAGACACATAAACAGAAAGGAAACTCTAGGGAGGAGAGGAGTTTGATGAAGATAGAGGGGACAAGAGAGGGTGGGAGTTAAGTGTGATCAAAATATATTATACATAATGCATGAAATTTTTAAAATAAACTTAATAAAAATGAATAAAATTATCTAAAATGCATTGAGATTCTTCTTGGTTTCATTTTCTCTAAGTACCAAGTTTGAGTTGAATGTATCTAATCTGGCATACCCTTTATTTCCCCCACTATCTGCTAGAGGTTGAATTACTCCAGCATGAACAATTTAAAAGGAAATTAGGAAAAGTGTTGAAGTAGGCAGAGAATGGCAGACACTGAAAGAGGAAGACAAGAGCCAGAAAGAGGAAGAAAGAGAAACATCCAAACGATGCACCTGCCTCTTCTTGGGAGAGGATAACCACAAACATTACTGACAGGGCATTAGAAAAGTCCTCACAGGTTCAGAAGCTTATAGGAAAAAAATTAAGCCCTGAGATCTGGTATATTCTAAAAATTGATTATAAATAAAAGTATAAGATTATTCTTTGTAGATTATAAAACACTATAATAGTAGTTCTGTACAAATTATAAACTAGTATTGGCACATTGAGAGCGATGCATTGATGGAACTGAGTTGACGACATAGAAGTAATTAAAAGCAGCTATGAATTAAATGCTAACACTGGCATGCTGTCAGTGGAGAAAATGGATTACTTAATTAATTATGAAAGTCAAATAGATGTTTGTCTGAGAAGTAGAGTGATGTCTCTTATTTCATTCCTCTGGAGAGTTCAAAATATATGAAAATATTAAACACGAAAAGCAAAAATTAAAGTATGGAAGAATATTTTTGTAACCAATATGGAAAATATGTCATATAAAGACCCCCAATTCAAAAGTCATAAAGCTTCTTTTTTAATTCAACATGTTCTCTTTATTTTTTTCTTATCTATGCTAGGAATTAATATAGCACAGTTGTCCCCTCTGTATCTCTGGGGTATTGTTTCTAGTACCTTCCACATATAACAAAATATACAATCACTTATGTAAAATATATCACTTACATAAAATATATTTCCCTTTTTGTTGTTTTTCCTCTTTTGTTAAAAATAGATTATTTTCTCTATACTATATTCTGATTTCCCTCCCTCTGCTCCTCCAGTTCCTCCCCACCCCCTCCCATTCAGATACACTCCCTTTCTATCTCTCATTAGAAAATAAGAGGCTTCTGAGAAATAACAACAAACATAGCAAAATATAACAAAATAAAGCAAAAACCATCACACAGAAGTTTTATTAGGTAACCCAGCCAAAGGAAAATAGTCCCAAGAGAAGGCATAAGAATCAGAAATCCATTTGTTCACATGCTCAGGAGTCCCATAAAAATACTAACTGAAAGCTATAGTCTATATGCAGAGGACTTGGTGCAGACCCATACAGGCCCTGTGCTTGCTGCTTCAGTCTTTGTGAGTTTGTACAAGCTCTGCACAGGTGGTTTAGAGGGCCTTGTTGTCCCGGGGTCCTCCATCTCCTCAGGCTCTTACAATTTTTTCCAATACCTTTGCATGGCATTCTCTGAGCTTTGAGGGGAAAAAATTTGATGGAGAAATTTGACTACAAATACATTTCTTTTTAAATGTTGCATGGACAAATATCACCAAATCTAAAGAGAATCACAAGCCAAGCTGTGGAGCAATTATTAATGTAATACACAAGAGCTTATTTATGCTATATGGAATGTTTAAAATTTAATAGTAATTTTCCATTAAAATATGAGCAAAGGGCACAAATAGTGAGATTCACATACAGAAATACACATGACATTGTGTGTGTGTGTGCAAATGAAAGTGAATGTAGTAGTTTACTTCTCTGTTATTGTAATAAAACACTGGCCAAAAACAACTTAGTGGAGGAAAAGGTTTATTTTAGCTTACAGCTCACAGTTCATCATGAAGGGAAGCTAAGGCAGGAACTCAAGGCAGCAACCTGAATGCAGGAACTAAACAGAGACTACAGAGGGTCCTGGTGACTGGCTTGCACATCTGCCTAGACCTGGCACTACCCACGTTGCCTGGGTCCTTCCAAATCAATTAATGAAGAAAGTCCACTATAGATATGTCCCCTGGAGGCAATTCCTCAATTGAGGTTCCCTCTTCCCAGATGACTTTAATTTGTGTCAAGTTAACCAAAACTAGCCAGCATAGTGTGCATGTCTATGGAGGTCAAAAATTAACCATGGGCTTCATTCCTCAACCACTGCCTACGTTTTCTTGCTTTTGTTTTTGTTTTTTGTTTTTGAGATGGGTACTCTCAATGTCCTGGAGCTTACCCAATAGACTTGGCTGGATGGCCAGCAAACTCCAAGTATCTGCCTTCCCTGTGATGAGATTATATGCATATGCTATCATGCACAGCTTTTGAAGCATGAGTTCTAGGTACTGAATTCAAGTCTTCAAACTTTCTCCACTAAGTCATCTCCCCAGCCCAAAATATGTATGACTTTTAAACATGAAACTATTCTATGTCAATTGTACTCAAAGGATCATAAACTTTGAGATTTTATTCTTTCTCCCTAACACATAATGGGAAATGTCTTTTAACCTGCTCCTGTGCAGAGTGCACACAGTTCAGAAGGCAACTTAGTGAAGTCTATTAATTTCACCTTTGCCTGTGTTGTAACCTAGCTGTTTCATGCCTCACAATGTATCTTATAACTCCACAAGCACAGTTTCACAAAATTGTGTTTCAAAAAAAAAAAAAAAAACAGGTTTATTGCTGTAGTTTTTGTTTTAGCCAAAACCCAGGGGAAATATCACCAGCTAGGAACACAGTGATACATTAAGGCAGTCTGTACAAGGAATCTCTGACAACTTTTAAAGAGACAAGGCAGATTTGTGTATACTTATAACAATAATCTCCAAGATACATTCTCAAGGAAAAGACTTAAGATCAACCCATCCACGTTAACAATATGCCTCCATTTGTTTTCAATGAGGATTGCACTGTCCTGTGAAGGATCATTAGGAGGATTGGATTGTAGTGATACATGCTGGTCTATCAGTTCCATTTGCCCCTTGTGGTAGTTTGAATGTAATTGGCCCCCATAAGCTTATAGGAAGTGGCATTATTAGAAGGTGTGACTTTATTGGAGTAGGTATGGCCTTGTGGGAGGAAGTGTGTCACTGTGGAGGTGGGCTTTGAGGTCTCCTATGCTGAAGCCACATCCAGTGTCTCAGACCACTTCCTTTTGCCTGTGGGTCAAGATGTAGGACTCTCAGCTCCTTCTCCAGCACCAAGTCTGTCTGCATACCACCATGTCCCACCATGATTGATAACGGACTAAACCTCTGAAAATGTAAGCCACCCCAATTAAATGTTTTTCCTTTATAAGAGTTGCCATGGATATGATGTCTCTTCATAGCAATAGAAACCCTAACTAAGATATCCCTACAAAATTTATTCTTCATCTCTGCACTAAGCCCCATGAGGCGGGTAACTAGAGACATCACCAACCCTCTGATCTCACCATGGGCTCAGCCAATGAGAAACATTTTCCAGAGTGTAGGAGGGGGAAGAAAATCAGTCTTTATTTTCCTAGTTCTCTCCTTTTGTGGTTGTCATGAGTGACTGTCCTCCTAGTCAAGCAACTGTTATTAAAGGGCATTCAGCTAGGCCCCCTTGCAAAAGATCATTCCAGCTGGGTGTGTTGATAGTTTACATCTCCATGCTGAGAACAGGATAGGGCATGCCATTCTCTCCAGAGTATCCTGTTGTTCCTTATAACCAGGCAATTGTGTATGTGACTTGGGGAGTGAAGGATGGAGTATATGTATAGGACTGGGAACACAAGAGGGGTTCTCCATCTATGCAGCTATGGGGAAACCCTCCTCTCTGCTGGGTAAGGCTTTCCAAGTACTGCTGACTGAGGGAGGAGTGCCCACATGAGCTCACTGGTTTCCTATGGCAAACTTTGGTGAATTTGTCACTGGAACCTTGAGAAGAAAGGTAGATATTGTTTTACAACTTCTCCTGGGAAGGAATAGTAGCAACAGTGGCTGTGTCTGTGTGTGTTCTTCAACAGGTACACTTCTCTCAAGACTGCCCTGTGCTGTTACATTCTCTAGTACACTTTTCTTATTAAAAACTATTGATGGCCTTGAAATGTCTTTGGTAAAAATTGTTTTTATTTGTGATCCTATTTCATGAGTTTAGTTAACCAAGTTCACACAATGCCTGTGGAGGCCAGACAAGGGCACAGGATGCCCTGGAACAAGAGTTGTAGAAGGTTATGAGACACTTTGTGGGTGCTGAGTACTGAATCCTGGTCCTACTAAAAGCAACAAATGCTCTTAAACACTCATCCATCTTTCCTTCCCATTTGAACATCTTTTATAAAGATATATACTGCTTTATACTTTTGAATTCTCTAATGTTGCAGGTAGGTCTATATGTTGGCATTATCACATTCCCCTCTGTAATTAACCTGTATATAAGTAAGCTTTCTTTAGATTATCTGAGTTTAAGGGGCCAGCTCTTTAGAACTGTGACTGATGCAAGCAGACATAGAGAATTTCTTCAATGTGATTATGAGTATTTAAGGAAATATCTTAGAGATTATAGCAATATGGTTTTTAGAGACAATCTGGTGCTTAGGAAAGGGCTGTATTTTTTAATTAAACCATAAGTAATTATTTTCTTTATTAAAAATTACTGGAATACAAAAGCAAGTGATTCAGACCATTCATACATCAGCACAAGCAGAGAAAGAACCACCAAGGTCTTGCCACTCTCTGAAAGGCCTTTTCTGTATGTATATGCTTGGGATTCTAGCACCTCTCTTTTTCTCTTGTACATAACTCATTGTTCCCCTAGAATCACCAACTTTCCCCTTCCTGGATTATTCCCTTCACTAGAGAGTCATTTACCTCATCTGAAATAAATAACACACTCTATTCTTTCCATGTTCCCCTCCAGTTCCTGACACATATCTCTCATCCATTCCATAGCCATGCTTCTTCCAAGGTTTATTTCAAAAAGTTCTTTCTTCTTCTACCAACCCCAGTCTCAAATCTACTCTCAGCTACCCAAAACCCCTTTGCCAAAGACAATGTGCAGCTTCCACTTTCCCAGCCTGTGGATGCACCCGAACTCACAACATCTTTCTTAGTTGACCTCCAATCTCCAGATTTTTCTTAGGTTCCCTGGTATGCAGCATTGGGACTCTTTGAGGCAATGTCCCTGGCTAAAAACTTATATGTCTATTTGAGGCTTTTTTGAGAGTTACAAACTCGAACATCCAATCATATCTTGGACATTAGGATGTATCAGGCATTTCAAAGTGAAAATAATAAAGACATTCTTTTCTTTTTCTCCCTGATTTTTATCTCCATGTTTGTCTTTGTTTCAGCTAGTGAGATCATCTGTCATTTATTCATAGCCAGAAACTTGAAGTCACCCTTTCTCTTAACCTGTTTCTAGACCAGTCAAAACCAAAGAAGGTAGGGGATTTTCTGCTTCTTTTGCAGTCCATAACATGTACCTATGCAATCATAACTAGTGTTGAGTAGATTCTCAATGAATAATAGTGAAATGGATTTTGAAAAAGCGACTATTGATTAGTTTGAACAATTGGGAATAGCTTTCAGAAACTTTGTCTAATAAATCAATGTATAGAAAGTGAAAGTCTCAGCCTGCTGCATTTTGTGTGAGTTCTAGATTATTGTTTTTACATATATCTGTCATACAACTCAAGCTGATCACAGATCTCATGCTTCTAATACTATGACACAGTAATTCAATCTGTCCAATGAAAGACTCTATATAATTTCTCTGTCTAGCAGGAGCCATTCCACTGATAGAAAAGAGAACACTTATTTTTAGCCCTCAAAATGAAAACTTTTAACTCTCATGCAACTTTTATACAGCAGTATGAAAGGTATGCAAATCCACCAGGTAAGCTAAGATACACTTTCACAAGATAATCACTATACAAAAAAAAAATAAAATCTAATAATGGAACAACAGCTACAGAATGAAAACTTTGCATGTCTACTCATTCTATTTATGAAAATAGTAGCATGGTTTAGTTTTATTGAATGTGACATTATTGCATTTTATAAGAGGTTAATTGATTACATATCTTCAAGAAGTGATATATTATTAATGAAATTACTATGAATAGCCAACTTCATTGAAGGTTTATTCCAAATGCATGTAAGTGGTTATAGTTATTTAAATAAAGTAGTGTTCTAAGTTTAGTGAATTAGGAAGACTTAGGAACATTATATTTTTGCAGTAGAATATCTCTTTTTTTTCTGGTTTTTCGAGACAGGGTTTCTCTGTGTAGCTTTGGGCCTTTCCTGGATCTCGCTTTGTAGACCAGGCTGGCCTCAAACTCACAGAGATCCTCCTGGCTCTGCCTCCTGAGTGCTGGGATTAAAGGCATGCTCCACCACTGCCCGGTGAATATCTCTTTTAATTGGTTTACTATTTCATACAAGATTGAAATCAAACTGGAACATCTCCTTTGATAGGCTTCACTGAGCCCGGATGTCTCAAATCTCCACTAATGAAGATCAGTGGAGATGTTTCTATTTCCCTATGATTACACTTAAAAAGTACTAGTTAAACTGAAACCAGCATCCCGAAAAATAGGTTGAAATAAATGCCTCCTAAAGGCCTAGAAGGATGTTTTAACTTAAAGGAAAGACATTCTCCCGAGGCAGAAATATGTTTTATATAACAGACCTATGTTTTTCTTTTCCTTTTAAGCTTATTTAAAGTGGCGTGTGTGTGTGTGTGTGTGTGTGTGTGTGTGTGTGTGTGTGTGTGTGTGTGTGTTGTGCCAAAATGAATTTATATACACCAAAAGTGCACAGAAGACCACAGAAGCCAGAAAAGGTTATTGGATCCCCTAGAATTAGAGTCATAGGTGGTTATGAGCTACCATGTGGATACTGGTAAACAAATTCTGGTCCTCTGCAAGAGCAGCAAATGCTCTTAACTGCTGAGCATTCTCTCCACACTCAGATCTATGTTTTCTAGATATAAATGTAATACTATTTCTACTCAGTATACACATATCACCATAGATATGTATGTATACACACCTCACCAGACACGTGCATCCATGCAACTCAGATATTTATACATTACACTCACACACACACACACACACACACACACACACACACACACACACACACTACTGTGAAAGCTCCATATAGCTCCTTTAGAGTGGAGCATAAATACTGATTTTGTATTCAAAAGACACAGTACAGTTTTTCCTCAACTCCCAAAAGTAAAAATAAAAAAGCAACAGTAAAGAACTGAGCCACAGAAGAGAAAGGGCATTTATTACCTAATATGTTAAACTATTTTTCTTATGACTTTGGGATACAGGATGTTTAGGCCTTAGATGTTTGGTTAAAGACTTTCAAACACTGGAGCTAACCTTATCAGACCAGAGAATCTGATAATTTTTTTATTCTCTCTCATACATTATATCCCAACTGCAGTTTCCCCTCCCCATACTCCCCTTCCCCCAGATCCACTCCTCCTCAGTTTCACTTCAAAACAAATCCTTACAATAAGACTAGGCACAAACCATCCTATCAAAGCTGGACAAGGCAACTCAGTAGGAGGAAAAGGGTCCTAAGAGCAGGTGAAAGAGTCAGAGACACCCCCCCCACACACACACACACACACAGTTAGGAGGCCCACAAGAACATCCAGCTACAAAACCATAACTTATATGCAGAGGACCTAGCTCAGACCCATGTATTCTCTGTGATTGCTGCTTTATTCTCTGTGATCCCCTTTGAGCCCTGTTGTAGTTGATTCTGTGGGTCATGTTCTTGTGGCATCCTCAACTCCTCTGGCTCTACAATCCTTCCTCCTCCTCAATGAAATGATTACTAATGATACTCTGATATACTCATAGATCAGTACTTAGTCTAGTTGTCATCAGACAGGTGCCATGCAGCAACTGATCAGAGCAGATGCACAGCCAAACATGAGGTAAAGGCAGGGAACCCCACAGAATGTGATAAATCTTTTTTTTTTTTTCCTTCAAGACACGGTTACTCTATGTTGTTTTGGTGCCTGTCCTCTATCTTGCTCTGTAGACCAGGCTGGCCTGGAATTCACAGAGATCTGCCTGGCTCTGCCTCCCGAGTGCTGGGATTAAAGGTGTGCGCCACCACCACCTGGCAATAAATCTTAAAGTGATATCATAGAAAGTATTTGAGACTGCTCAAACATTTATAATACAATACATTGCTTTTATGTTTGATTTTAACAATTTATATGCCATGTGGGTACTTTCTAATTATTATAAAGTCCAGAAGCTAGATCTGAACTCATATCTTTCTATATGTGTACATATACAAAGATTTTTATATATGGAATTACTTCTGATAGCAATACAAATTCCAGAAGTTATAGATAACAAAAAATAACAAATGAAATTTTTATTAGGAGATAATTTTTGTAACTGTCTCTTGGTGATGTAAGTTATTTATATCACCCTTGATATATAATATAATATTGTATTAATTTCTACTACTATTGTTGAAGATGGTTGAATTTTTATCTTAGACTTCAGGTTAATCATCTTTAATGTTCAAATGGTGTTAAAGAGTACTTGCTGCTCTCCAAGAGGACCCAAGATTGGTTTCCAGCACCCACATTAAGCTACTTACAGCAGTCTATAACTCTAACTTTAGGGACTCTTACCCTGTCTTCTGGCTCTCTAGGGCACACACACATACATGCACACACACACACACACACACACACACACACACACACGCATACACACACACACACACACACACACGAGTTAAAAGAAATGTAGTTTTAATCATATAACTCTGGAGGCCAGAGTTCCAGGCTAGTTAGAGCTACATAGTGAGATTGTATCTTAAAAAAACAAAAAAGTCATGATGACATGAAATGGTCCAAATGCCTATTTATGCATGTGTCATGCCTGTCTATAATATTTTAAAACATGAATTTACTTGTGTTTGTTTCTACACTAAAGGAAACAAATTCAAATCGCTAGGATGAAGCAGCAAGGAGAGCCAGGAATAAACATGAGAGTTCTTTATTTCATCCCTTCATTATTCATATGAATAAGCTAAAAATTTGTAGTGATTCAGTGAAATTAATTGTGCCTAAGGTTGCGGAGCATATCTGAAGTCTAACCAGGACCTCAGCACAAAAGCTTCTCTAGTAAGCTTTTGATAACTTGTAAGTTACAATGACAAAATACAGCTACAAACCAGAGTTCTTTTGAAAACATTACTTATGCACATAAATACTTCTTAATCTCTAACAAATAACAAATATAACCTCTACCTATTGTTCCTAACAAATTTCGATTATTCTTGACTGGATACATTCTTTCTAATATCCAGTTTTGTCTTTTCTCATTTCCTTTCTTCAAACACTCCTTCTAAATAGGCAGACCATATTTAGTAAATTTTTAGTTTTTTTACATTGAAGATATTGAAATGAATATATTAGACATAACTCTAACATCTGATTCAAAGCAAAGCTCATGGTGAATTGCTTAAGCAGTTGCTAGTGTTTTGTTATTTCCTCACTGTTCATTTCTTATTCTTTGGAAATCCTGCCAGCATCTTTAGAACACAATTTTTGTTGTAAATTGAGCTGGTTAGAAACCTCTCTATCAGAGGCAATTTGTGAAAGATTGTTTACGAAACGGCTGTAGACTTTGTTACAGAGATGAAGGATTTAAAGTGCTGGGGGTAAGCAAGGAATTGCTGTTTAAGGAGACTCAAGAGAGGAGGATTAGCTGTCCTGTGACATGGGATTTGTTTTATCCTGTAATTATTTTACTATCTCAGTTGGATTCTAAATTTCCTTGGAAGAGTTTTCTATGTAAGACTGGGATCTGCACAGGAGACAGTGGGTCCTCCATAAATGCAGGTTGAATAATAACTGAATAAGAGAAAATAGATTAAAGAAATTCTCATCTGAGATATTATAAAGCGAAGGAATTAAAGAAGTTTAAGGTTATAAAAAGTTTAGTTAAGGCTTGTGAGTCCTTTACCTACAGAGATACACATAATTATGGCCAAACATGTTAAACATTTTTCCAAAGGCCTCACAGCTTCCTACTGCCAGAGATAGATTCTGAGATTAACAACTTTAATCTTTGTCTTCTAGCAGGCTTCACACCTGTGTCTTTATCTGTTAGGGAAAGATAGAGGAGTCCTGCGCACAAATCTAATACCATAGAAGTTAGTAACTAGTGAGACACAGAACTAGTGATTGACACATGAATTATTTCATAAAAACATAGATTAGGCTTGTTTTAGTAGAAATCAGATATCATCTGATTCATAATGTATTAATTCAGATAACATCTTTTTTTACCTTTTGTGTTCTTAGTACTTTTAAAATGAGTAAAATAAGTTTCTAACTACTGTGGAGACAGGATCCAGTTGATGACTCATTGTTATTTAGGATGGCAAGCTAAGCAAGAGTTTGTAAAAACATACCACTTCAAAGTTATTATTTCTAAAACCTTTATCTCGCTTATAAATTCCTGGTTGGTCAACAGATAGCAGCATCTCCTCCAATTGATGACATCTCAACACAATTGCTACAGATTCTGTTCTTCATGTGGAATTTAATGCAATAACTGTTAGGTTTCATTGGAAACATGTATTTTAAGAGAAATAGAGGGAGAGTGAGAGAGGGAGAAAAAGAGGAGGAGGGAAAGAGGGAAGTGGAGGAGGAGAGGAAAAGGAGGAGAAGGAGAGGAAAAGGAGGAGGAGAAGAGGAAAGGGAGGAGGAGAGGAAAGGGAGGAGGAGAAGGAGGAGAAATGAAAAGGACATTGGCTCTGTGAATAAATGACTAAAATTACTAGGGTCTGAAAATAAGATGGTTTCTAGAGAAGATGTTTTTAAATTCTACTGAAGAAATATGTAATTAGAAATGAACAGCACTATGGTGATATTTTCTTTTGTAATTAAATGTTATTTTTATGTTAATAAATAAAGTTGCTTGGGGGTCAGAGCTATTAGCAAGCCATAGGAAAGCAGGGCAGTGGTGGTGTACGCTTGTGATCACAGCACTTGGTAGACAGAGCTAGGTAAGTCTCTGTGTGTTCAGGGATACAGCCAGCATTGGATACACATGCCTTTAATCTCAATACCAACCATAGAACACCTAGAGGTCTATACAGACAGGCCGTGATGAGGCAGTCCTGTGGTTGGGTTTACAACCAATGAGAAGGCAGAACAGAGACTATATAAACACTTTAACACAGGAAGTACCAGCTCCTTCGGAGAGGTAGGATCACTGCAGGAGGAAGGGTAAGGTTTTAGCTCTTAGCTCTGACCTCTTGGCTTTCTTCTTTGCATTGGTTCTGTGTTTCTTATTTATAAGACGGTTGGTTACATCTACACAGCACTATGCACCTTATTTGGAAAATAACATGTATCTAGTGCTTGCTATGTTCTTTTATTTTTTTCATTTCTCTTTATTAAGAAATTTTCTACTCACTCCACATACCATGCACAGATGCCTCCTCTTCCCTCCTCCCACCCCCAGCCCTTTCTCTCAGGCCACCTCGCATCCCCATATCCCCCAAATCAAGGTCTCCCATGGGGAGTCAACAGAGTCTGGCACACTGAGCCTAGGCAGGTCCAAGCCCCTTCCCACTGCACCAAGGCTGTGCAAGGTGTCACATCACAGGCACTGGATTCCCAGAAGCCTACCCATGCACCAAGGACAGATCCAATCCCCCTGCCTGGGTGCTCCCCAAACAGTTTGAGCCAAACAACCATCTTCTGTATCCAGAGGGCCTAGTCCAGTCCTATGGGGGCTCCACAGTCACCAGTCCACAGTTCATGGGTTTCTACTAGTGTGGCCGGTCATCTCTGCACATTCTCCCGTCATGATCTCAATGTCCCTCATCTGCAGAATCCCTCCTCTCTCTCATCAGTTGGATTCCCAGAGCTCAGCTTGGTGCCGGGCCATGAATCTCTGCATCTGCCTATATCAGTCACTGGACAAAGGCTCTATGATGACAGCTAGGTTATTCACTAGACTGGTCACCAGAGTAGACCAGTCTAGGCACCCTCTAGACAACTGCCAGCAGACCAAGGTGGGTCATCCTTGTGGATTCCTGAGAGCCTCCCCAGCACCCTGCCTCTTCCTATTCCCATGATGTCCTCATCTATCATGGTGTCTTCTTCCCTGCCCTCCCACTCTGTCCCTGTTCCAGCTTGACCCTCCCATTTCCCTATGTTCCCATACCCCACTCCTCGCCCTCTGCCACTACCCCCACACACACCCAGTCTGCTCATGTAGATCTCATCCACTTCTCCTTCACAGGGTCATCCATATGTCCCTTCTAGGGTCTTTCTCCGTTAGCTAGCCTCTCTGGAGTTGTGGGTTGCAGTCTGGCCATCCCTTCCCTCACATCTAGTATCCATCTAGTACATACTATGTTTGTCCTTCTGAGTCTGGGTACCATGGAAAAAAGAAAGCATCTTCAACAAATGGTGCTGGCATAACTGGATGTCAACATGCAGAAGACTGCAAATAGATCCATATCTGTTGTCATGCACAAAACTCAAGTCCAAGTGGATCAAAGACCTCAACATAAATCCAGTTACACTGAATGCTGTGGATATCCCTCTGTATAAATAAAATGCTGATTGGCCAGTAGCCAGGCAGGAAGTATAGGCAGGACAAGCAGAGAAGAGAATTCTGGGAAGTGGAAGGCTGAGGTAGAGAGACGCTGCCAGCTGCTGCCATAAGAAGATGTTAAGATACCAGTAAGCCGTGAGCCATGTGGCAACTTATAGACTAATAGAAATGGGTTAATTTAAGATGTAAGAACTAGATAACAAGAAGCCTGCTGTGGCCATACAGTTTATAAGTAATATAAGTCTCTGTGTGTTTACTTCCTTGGGTTTGAGCAGCTGTGGGACTGGTGTGTGAGAGAGATTAGACCTGACTGTGGGCCAGGCATGACCAGGAAAACTCTAGCTACAACTAAACTTGATAGAAGAGAAAGTAGGAAGTAGTCTCGGATGCATTGGCACAGGAGACCACTTCCTAAATATAACACCAGTAGCACAGACACTGAGAGCGACAATTAATAAATGGGACCACCTGAAACTGAGAAGCTTTTGTAGAGCAAAGGACACGGTCAATAAGACAAAATAACAGCCTACAGAATGGGAAAAGATCTTCACCAACCCCACATCTGACAGAGGGCTAATCTCCAAAATATATAAAGAACTCAAAAAACTAGACATCAAAATACTGAACAATCCAATTAAAAAATGGGCTACAGATCTTGACAGAGCATTCTCAACAGAAGAATCTCAAGTTGCTGAAAGGCATTTAAGGAATTGCTCAACATCCTTAGTCATTAGGGAAATGCAAATCAAAACAACTCTGAGATACCACCTTACATCTGTCAGAATGGCTAAGATCAAAAACCTAAAGACAGCTTATGTTTGAGAGGATGTGGAGTAAGGGGAACACTCCTCCACTGTTGGTGGAAATGCAAACTTGTACAGCCACTCTGGAAATCAGTATGGCGGTTTCTCAGAAAACTGGGAATCAATCTTCCTCAAGACCCAGCTATACCATTCTTGGGCATATACCCAAGGAATGCTCAATCGCACCATAAGGACACATGCTCAACTATGTTCAAATCAGCATTATTTGTAATAGCAAGAACCTGGAAACAACCTAGATGCTCCTCAACTGAAGAATGGATAAAGAAAACGTGGCACATATACGCAATGGAGTACTACTCAGCAGTAAAAAAAAATGATATCATGAAATTTGCAGGCAAATGGATGGGACTCAAAAATATCATCTTGAGTGAGGCTTGCTATGTTCTATGCAGTGTATAGAGACTCTGAGAATTTGGTAAAATGAATATGATAAGTATTATTGTAGCAACATGAGTGGGTTTTTCTAGGGGCTTGTGGTTTTTCTAGTATACCAAGGAAGGAGGGTGAAGGGTAACAGGCATCATGAATGACATGTTTGAGTTGAGCTTTCAGGATGAAGAAGAATGCACAGAAGACATGCTAAGTCACGAGACCATCATAACACATGGTTATGATTAGAGGTTATGGCTAGTGCTAGTGATTAGGGTTAGGATTAGGTAGAAAGGCTTTATCAGCATGGAGAATTGTGAGTGTAAGGAAATAATTTTTTCCTTGACTTTCAAGGTAAGACTGGCCAATTATGAGATAATTTAACTCTTTAATATTTGACTAATAATAGCCTTAAATATTGTACAGATGCTGCATTGTTGGATTTCCTAATAGTTAACTCTAATTCAGTTAAATATTGGCATTTTCTTGTTATTCTTTCTCAGGTACTTAACTACTTTGAATTTAAGATAGCAAGGTTGTGCCAGTGATTTGATAGACCTATGCCAGAGTCAACAGGCACACTATCAAACTGATGAACTAAACTCATTATTGAATTACTCAGTCTTTTACTATAAACAGAGAAAACATAGCAAGTCAAACAACAAGGTTTTGTTTTCATAGTCATAATCATTAAATTTCTGAATTCCCTGGTGCTGGACTACTTTCAAGAAAATAATTCATTCACATGGAAATAATTTCAAAGCCAATAATAGCAATGCAAATCTAACTTTTACTAACAGGCACTTGACTTTGCAAATGATCCTGAAATGATTTGGCATGCTTAATTTTAATTACAAACAGCTCATTTCCATAGAAACACCATCTTACATAAAAGGAATCCACATTTCCTATAGAAAAGTAGATATGCTTTTATTTGTATCTGGTTAAAGGATCTTGAAACTATTTTAATCATCTTCAAGTTATTATAGTCTTAGCATTTGTATTGAAAACAGTTGGTTCTTTCTCCACATTTTTTGATAATTAATACACTAAATTATTTTAGGGACTTATACTTTCAGTAGTAAGAAAATACATGCTCAAATTTAACTACCTACAGCTAATCGCAACATATGCTTAAATATTGTGTAATTTAATTTATTTAGGCATCAATTGTGTTTTCACTACCAGAAGGCAAGTCTTGGCTGTAAATTCTTCCTTTTTGAGGAGTGTGACAAGTTCTGATCATGTAGGTGATAGCGGGAAGAAAGTAACAGTATTTAGTGTTTCCTTCCACACACACAAAGGAACTTACTCAGGTGTGTCACACTTGTGACACACCAGCTATAACCCTTCTCCTAACAAGAAATTCTGATTTCCTAATACATTAAAGATACTCAGCCAAATAACTAAATTTCGACCACAAGGACAAGCAGGGGCTGTCCCTAACACTTTGGTTTGCTCTTGGGAACCTGTTCCTCACACTGGGTAGCCTTGCCCAGCACTAATACAAGGAAAGGAGTTTAGTCATTCCTCAACTTGATGTGCCATGCTTTGTTGACTCCTGGGAGGCCTGTCCCTTTCTGAACAGAAACAGAGGAGGAGTGGATGGGGGCTGTGGAGGGGAGATATGGAGAGAGAGGGGAGGAGGGAGGGAAAGCTGCCATTGGTATGTAAAATAAATGAATAAATTTATTTTTAAAAACTGAATTAATTTCTACTTGACTTCCCCAACCACTGATGTCCAACACTGACATCAAAATAAAATTCCTCAGACCCACTGACACCCAAGCACCCTGACATCAAATAGTGCCTAATGGCTAACACCAGAGAAAGCCTATGCTTGTTAGCTTTCTGCTGCTGTGACAAATGACCTGGAAAATACACTTAGAATGAAGAAAGGTTTGTGCTCATGGCTTCAGATCTATAATCTTCTAGTCTTATTGCTTTGGGCTTGATGGAAAGCAGCATCATGGCAGTGACCATGTCACATCAAAGTGAACTGGGGACAGATTAGAGAAAGGGAAGAGCCAGGGCCTCAGTAGTGTTTTGGAGGGTATGATCCCAATAGCCTAATGTCCTCTAACCACATTGCCTAAAGGTCACGTCAACTCCCAGAACTGTAGCAGGAGTCTTAAAAGATCTTATTAATAAAATCAAACCTGAGCCAGGTATTGGGGTGAACTGGAAGATCAGAGAACCAGAACAAGCCACAGCTACCTCATCTCGCCGGATCCTCAGTTGGTCTTGTTTCCTCAGACTGGAAGCCTCTGAGTCCTCATCCAGAATGGGTCTCAGCTGAACTGTGCTGCTCAAAACCTAAAAGCTTAACCTAAAAACCTAAAAGCTTAACCAGCCAAATGCTAGTTTCTGGTCCTCACGCCTTATATACCTTTCTGCTTTCTACCACCACTCCCTGGGATTGAAGGCGTGCTTTCTGGGATTAAAGGCGTGTGTCACCATGCCTGGCCGTTTCCAATGTGGCCTTGAACTCACAGAGATCCAGAGGGATTTCTACCTCTGGAGTGCTAGGATTAAAGGTGTGAGTGCCACCATTTTCTAGCCTTTGTATCTAGTAGCTGTTCTGTCTCTGACCCCAGATAAGTTTATTAGGGTGCACAATATTTTGGGGAACACAATACCACCACACAGAACCTTTCGTTGGGGACCAAGCCTTCATTGTACACCTTTTGGGGACTTTTCTAATTTAAACTATAACATCTTCCAATAAGCCAATTTTTCTCATGAATGAAACTCATATAAGGAGTGAAATCACAAAAATGAAATAAGAGGATCTTTATGCAAAGAATAAATACCTGGGCTCACCTCAGATGAAGTAAAGGTGATACAGGTACATTCAAAGCACTTTTTCAAAATAGTTTGACTTCCAAACTTAATTCAGCTTAGTAAAAAATTTAAATCAATTGTAAAGTAAGCAGGAGCAACGCTGTCTTTATCCAGGCATTCAGTCTTGTCTTCACAGGCACACATTTAGGTTGTAGGTGGGGTGAGAAGGAAGCCCAGGCTTAGGGAAGAGCGTCCCTCTCCCACAATTGAGATGCATGGATCAGAAGGTGCTGACATATGTTTCTTCATGTAAAGCATCCTCTTGCTTAAAAAGCATGGGTCTCAGAAGCAACAGTGGACATCAAAGGGGTGATATAACCACTTGGGTTTTGTCCTTAACATCACCAGACCACAGACATGGAAGACCCCAAAGACCATCATTAGATCATGAAGATCATAGGACCTTTTCCAGACTGGGTATTCTTTTCTTTTCCTATGGTTGCTGGAACAAATAATCCCAAACCAAGCAGTATAAAGCAACACAAGTTTATTGTGTCATAGGTATGGAGGCTAAAAGTCTAAAACATGTCCACAGTGGTGAAAGCCTCTTTGGAAGCTATGGGATGGAATTATTTCCCTTGTCTTCCCACCTTGGGGAAGCAGACCACATTGCTTGGTATGTGGTCCACTTCTATCCTCAAATCTAGAATCAGGGTATCTTCTGACCCATGTGTCCCTACTTCTGTCCATGTAGTCTTTCTATCCTTCTAAATCTATTCTCAGGTGCCTCCTTGGAGTGGGACAGTAGTAAATCAACAAAGAATCTCACTTTTGATTTTACTAAATCCACCCAGATAGTACAAGATTCTCTTTCCATCTCAAGATCAACTTATCCATATCTAAAAAGCCTTTTTTTTTCATAAATGGTGACAGGATTCAAGAATTAGGTCATTCTGGGGACCATCATTCTACCCTAGAAATATTTATATTTATTCTTTTCTAGCAGTGCCAAAAAATAGGTTTGGAATTGAAGGGACAAGGCAGCTTGTGCATTGTTCAGACAAGGCCATAGCGAGAGGAAAGAAGAAATCTAAAGACGGGAGCAGGAACCTGAAAGCTGTTGTGTTCCACTAGCTAAATATTTACACTGAAATAGTTAAAACTAGAAAACATTCATTCAATTTCCATTTGCTTTCACCATTCCTGCTGGCCATATTTCTATTGCTCAGCAAGCTTGCAGCTACTGTGTGGGACAGAACTGTCATTGCTGCAGGAACTGCTGGAATTAGAGTCCCAGGACAGAGAAAATAAACCATAGTACATCACAGTAGGGGAAGATCAGTTTCCTCTACTCTACCTCAACATGATTCCTTCCTCTATAGCTCATGCACGGAACAAAAACATGAAAGATGATAGCAAAGTTTTAATCCACATTCTCCTCATAAAACATGTGGATTAGCTACATTTTTCCTCTGTTTTAATTTATTTGGGATGGGGCAATTCATGGTCTTAAAATGATCTTAATTTTAAGAAAAAGTTAAAGCATATGCTGCAGGGTACCTGTATTGTTGGAATGACAGTTACAGATGCACTCTTTTCCTGTTTAAAGAATACCTCAAGTTCATTGTTTTAGCTGTGAACACAGGGGCTCTGAGTGTGGCCAGTGATGTCTCCAGGGCTTTTACTCCAAAGGTTTTGCTTAAGTAACTGTGTTCTCTGATTGTGTTCTTACCCAGAAGAACTCTTTCTAGCAACATGGGATCAGCCCCCTGCAGACTTGAAGAACTTTCTCGGGGATGTGTCTTCATTTGCGATTGCACCGAGTGGTGGTGGTGAGGGGGGTCACTGGTAGAAGGAGATAAGTCATAAGATAGGGGAGTAAAAGGTCAATTGTGTGCTTTCAATGTAGGGTCTTGGTACATCAGTGACTGCTGCTGCCCACTTACCTGGGCATCTTCAGGTTTTGACTGGGCTAAGTACATATGAATTTAAGATGGAATTAGAAAGAAGGCTAAGTCCTAAGAGACAAACACTGTTTTTCCCCTAATACTAAAAGTAATAAATAAATAAGTAAAATTCATTGATGAACGTTAAGTAGGTGAAGAAATTAAAGCATATTTAATTAATCATATGTTATGCAGTTTGTCATAATATTAGAACCTTTGATGTGTAGGGCAACTTAAAAGCTGTTTTTATCTGTGCTGCCTGATAGCCTTAAATAGAAAAACCATATTAGTTATTAACCAATATAAACATTATTCATATTTAATGAATTGATGATTGCTACTTCCCTACAGAGTAGTGGATGGCCTCGAGGCATAACAAATGTGGGCTTGAATGCTTCTCAGTATGTGTATGGTGTGTGCATGTGTGCACACGTGGAGGCTAGAAGAAAACATGGGTTATCTACCTCAATCCCTCTCTGCCTTATTCCTTCAGGATAGCTTCTCTGACTGAAGCTAGAGTTTGCCTGTTCTAGGCTAGTCTAACTATGCAGCTGGTCCAGAGAGTCTGCTATCTCCTACACACTACACACCCCTCCACATTTACAGTTGGAGTTATAGACATTCATGGCCACATCCAGCTTTTACTTAGGTGCTGGGAAACACAGCCATTTCCCCAGCCCTTGAATGTTTCTTTTCTTTTTTATTTATATTTCTCTCATTTATTACATCCTGACCACAGTTTCCTCTCCTTTTTCTCCTCTCAGTCCCTATCCCCTGCACACGTATCTTCCTTCTTCCCCAAATCCACTCCTCCCTTTCCCTTCAGAAAAGAGCAGGTGTCCCAGGGATATCAATAAAACAGGACACAACAAGTTACAGTTAGAATAAGCACATACCCTTATATCAAGTCTGGATGAGGCAACCCAATAGGAGGAAAGGGTCCCAAAAGGAGGCAAAAGAGTTAGAGATGCCTCCCATTCCTACTGTTAGGAGTCTACAAGAACACCAAGCTACAAAACCATAACATATGCTGAGAACCTAGGTCAGACACATACAGGCTCCCTGATTATCATTTCAATCTTTGTAGGCCACTAGAAATATTCCAATATGCAGAGAAAATTCTAGCGATGTCACACCCCCAAAAAAATCTGTATCAGACTCTCCTTTTTGAGTAAACAATGATCTTCAAGAATTAAGTAACGATTAAGTTGGAGAGATGGTGCAGTAGTTAAGAGCACTGGTTGTTTCTCCAGAGGTCCTCAGTTCAATTCCCAGCAACCACATGGTGGCTCACAACCTTCTATAGTGGAGTCTAATGACCTCTTCTGGCATAAAGGCATATATGCAGGTGAGCACTCATATACATAAAGTAAATAAAAAAATTAATAAAGATCAAAGTGTTGTTCTTATTTTTATTTTTAAAAAAACTTACATAGCAAGGATGTTGCTTACTAGTTTTTGAAGGTAAAATGCTCCAGGATGCTTATTTTTCTTTTCAAAATGTTCTTGACTCAAAGACATAGTTTTAAGAATTTGTAATGTTCTATTACTAGGACACTAATTAGTTTACTCATTTATTTACTCTGGTATTGGATGTTTATTATGTAGCAGATGCATGTCTGTGCTCTCAGAGTTGAAAGAGTTAAAGGGAAAAAAGTAAAACAGAAAATATCTTGCATCGTGATTGCACTGGTCTGGGGAAAAGACAGGCATTAAACAATGGAAGATATGTTACCTGGGTACTGTGGTAGAAAGTAAGACAGGACTGAGGGCTGGGGAGATGGCTCAGTGGTTAAAGATGCTTACTATGCAAGCCTGGGGACCTGGCTTTATAGTTCAGCACTCCGTAAAAGCCACATGCAACAGCATGAGCATCTGTAATCCAGCATTTCTAAGCAGGGGGTGGGGGTGTAGAGATATAAGACAATTAAAGTAAGCTTGCATGTTAGCTAGCCTGGCACACACAGAAAGGAAAACCAAATAAACCCTTTCCCAAACAAATGAGAAAGCAAGGAATGACATCTGACTTTGTCCTCTGATCTCTGCATGCATGCTACGTATCTTGCATTTACACACATAAGTATGCATGCATGCCTGCACATGCATACATAACACACACACACACACACACACACACACACACACACACACACACACACA
>CABHPR010129449.1:5351-27096 GCA_902168415.1 Peromyscus melanophrys | reverse complement strand
AGAGAGAGAGAGAGAGAGAGAGAGAGAGAGAGAGAGAGAGAGAGAGAAGGAGGAGGAGATCAAAGTAATTGGTGTTCACATTATTTTGTTCTCATGCATAACTTATCATGGTTGGATTCATATAAAACTAAATTGAATGCTTTACAGAAGTAACTTGCTTTTATCAAATGAAGTTAATCTGTTTGCTCTTCACATTGTCTTAGTTTTCTACTGTTGTGAAGAGGTAATCTGATCAAGACAACTTATGAAAGAAAGTTTATTGGGGCTTACAGGGCTAGAGGGTGAGTTCATGACCACCATGGTGGGGAGCATGGTACCAGAAAGGCAGGCATGGCTCTGGAGCAGTAGCTGAGAGCTCACATCTTAAAATGAGTCAGAGAGAGCTAACTGGGAATGGTGTGACAATTTTCTTCTAACAAGGTCACAGTGCCTAATCTTTTCTAAGTTGTTTTATACACTGGGGAATAAGTATTCAAACACATGAGCCTATGGCGGTTGTTCTCATTCAAAGCACCACACCATCAAAGTAAATTCTATGTACCAGACTTTAAACGGCAATTAACATACAGACACATAAGTAATCCACACTCAAAAATAAGTGATTTCAGTGTGTGTTCAGCCCTAAAATTCCATCTAGATTACAACGACTCCTCCCAAGGATCAGGAACTATCTCAGACGTTGGCACAGGAAGATTCTGAGAATCAGTAGATGACTACTGTGACACATTGTTTTCTGGGCACAATAGAGTGGTTTCACACACAAATTCAGCAGCTGTGACTGCATGCAAAGACATGCACAGAATCAAGACAGACAAAAGCCCGCCGTGGAACAGGGAGGTGGTCAGCAAGTTTCACCCCTAGCTGTGGAGCTATTGGCAATAGATGGCTGCTAAAGCAGGAAAATCAGTGTTCTTTAGGAATGCTGGTCTCTCTCCCACCTCCCACCCAGGTAGCCACCATTCTCCAATAGATGGCCCTATTCCCATGCCCACACTCCCAGTATAAAGTGAAATCTGTGGATTAATATAATAAGAGAGAAAGAGAGGGAGAGAGAACTTATGAAATTGGAGGAGGGTTTGTGGTGGGGCAGGAAAAGAATTGAACTTTAAGGAAAGGGTGAGTGAGCCTTTGATCCACATGTATATATGCACGTATGGAATTAACAGTTCTATAAAGAAGAGTTACCAGTGTTCAGCGGTATATTGCGTTTTTGTTTTTTACTTTTTGAGAATTTCATAGGTGAGTTCAGTATTTCCATCATTTATACTCATCCTCATTCCACCACGAACACCTTTCTTGTCCCACACTTCCAATAAAATTCATGACCTCTTCTTTAACTATTAAATATATGTAACTTTATTGCATCCATTTAATGTTGAATATTATTTTTTAAAAATTTGCTATCACTGTTAGGGAATTTTAGCATTCAGACCTGCCCCCTCAAGGATCTGCCCAGCATCCTGACCACGTCATCTTACATAAATTCCCCATTAAGAAAAAAATCCCTCCCTCTTCTCTCTCTTCTTTCCTCCCCCTCCCTCTTTCTCCACGTGAGATAGTACACACCTCCTCTCTTCCTTTCTTTTCTTTTTTCTTCCTCTTCTTCCCTCTCTTTCCTTCTCCCTTCCCCCTTCCATAAAACTTTGCACGTGGCTGCCGCATCTACATGGTGTGAATGACTTTCTGCCTGCCTTCTTGCTGGCCTCCCGCGGTATGTATATGGCATGTCTCCCTCATCTACTGTGGGGCACCTTGGCTTCACATGCCAAGTCATTTTTTAAAATACAACAATCACACTAACCTTACTAGCCCCACCCCCTTTCCCAACTCAAGTTCCCACAGCCTCTTAAAACAAAGTTCATTCAGAACAACAGAATATGTACTTAAAGAGGTGATTTTATTTCAGTGACTTGGATATAAGGATAGGTAGGATACTGGGTAAACATTACAGTCAGCTAAGCAGAGTAGATTCTAGTAGAGAATGGTGACTACTTTTAACAAAAACTAATGTTATATTTCAAAGTGGATATAAGAAGGCAAATGAATTATGAAGAGTAAAGAAGTGATAAGTATTTGAAATGATGGTGTCTTAGGCTTTCTCTTGCTATCATGAAACACCATGGCCAATAACTACTATATGTTTTTCATATATAATGTTATGTATAAATTGGGGAGGAAAGGGTTTATTTCATTTTACACTTCCAGGTCACAGTCCATCACTGAGGGAAGTCAGGGCAGCAGGGCAGGCAATGATGCAGAATCTTCATCCTGGAAGAGTACACCATACTGTCTTAAATCTCATGGCTTGCTCAGCCTGCTTTCTTTTAGCAGCCATGACCACTGGTCCATGGTGTGCACACACCACAATGAATGGATTCCTCTCACATCAAACATCAGTGAGAATGTAGCACAGACTTTCCCATAGGCCATTCTTGTGAAGGTATTTCATCAACTAATGTTCCCTCTTCCAAAATGACTCTAGTTTGTGTAATGTTGAAATAAAACTATCCAGCATACATAGATACTCTAATTCTTATCTAGTCAACAAAAATGTGACGAACTGTTATTGTAATAGACACTTTAAAAAAGTATACTTATTTTTATCAATTAAAATAATATAAAATATAAGCTTGACAGTCTTTATTTAAAATATCCAGATACATTGTTTTTCATATATAATGTTATGTATAAATATGTATGTCCTAGTTAGGTTTTTTATTGCTGTGAAGAGACACCATGACCATGGCAAGTCTTATAAAGTAAACAGTTATTTGGGATGGCAGCTTGCAGTTTCAGAGGTTCAGTTCATTATCATCATGACAGGGAGCATGACCATGGACAGGCAGACATGGTGCTGGAGTAGGAGCTGAGAGTTCTACTTCTTGCAGGCAACAGGAAGTCAACTGAGACAGTGAGTATTATCCTCAGCATGGGAAAGCTCAAAGGCCACCTCCACAGTGACACACTTCCTCCAACAATGCCATAATCACTCTAACAAAGCCACCTCCTTGTAGTGTCACTCCCTATGAGACTATGGAGCCTAATTACATTCAAACTACACACACACACACACACACACACACACACACACACACACACGTATTAGTTGACATTATTCTCTAAGTACTAAATTTTGAAAAATAACACTATTTTCTCAGAGAGTAAATAAGCAAATTTCATCCAAACCTGAACTCCTTTTTTTCTTACATTTCTTTTTTATTTTAATAGTTTAAAAATTATTTTTAGTGTGCCAATAACTCTCTCCCCCTTTTACTCTTCTTATAGTTATCCATGCATACATTTTTACAAACACTTACATTTTACTGGATATTCCCTTATCTGTGACTGTGAAACAAGGGAAGCTAAACAATACGGTTAGTCTCACTCAATTTATAGAAAAGTAAACATAATAGAGCATCTTTGAAGTTGATAGGGAAGAAAATGCAAAATAAAACAAAGGAGAAATAGAAAAAGGAAGGAGAGATGTTTCCAGTGTTGAGAAGCAGATCTGAAGAGCAGAACTCATATTGCTGACATCTCTGGGGATAAAGAAAATATCACATGGAGCATAACACAGGTACAGAGTTCCGAGATAAAAGGTTAATATTTTCCAAGACAAGTAATAGTGTGTTGAGATAAATGAGGATGAACTTAGAGGAATGTAAATGGGAAATTAATTCAGAGAAAATCTCTTCCCCTCCTTTCCCTCCTCCCACCCATGCCTCCCTCCTCATATTTATTTTTATTTTATAGAAGTATTTTGTGTGTCTATATGTCTGTGGCCATGTGCCTGTCTGCTGCCTGCAGAGTTCAAAAGGCATCAGATCACCTGGCACTGGAATTCCAGAAGATTATGAGCCACTGTGTAGAACCCAGATCCTCTGCAAAAGCAGCAAGTACTCTTAACAGCAGAGCAATCTTTCTGACCCCTTCAAATCATCTAGTTTCTATACTCCCTCCACTAGTCATAAATTTGAAGGCATTATTTACTTGACAGATCTGACTATAAATAATTGTTTGGGTCTACTCTTCCAGGTATACTTTTATTAAATTTTTATTTGTGATTATTTTGTCCTTGCTTTAGATCTTTGAAATTAAATTATAAAATTTATAATTAAATTATATAAAATAAGTAATTTTATTTGCTTTCGTCTTTTTCCTTGGAATAGTGAGCAATGGGAAGAATCAATTTCTCAGGTGGTCTCAGGGCAGGTGGGGTTGTGAACAGGAGGGATCAAGTGGGGGGGGAAAGATTGAGAAAATATTGGGAGAAACAACTGGAATTGCAGAGCACTTCAGGGACGAGGTGGAAACACAATGCAATAGAAACTCCATGGAATCTGTGAGAGCAACCCTAGCAAAGACTCCTACTAATGGGGAGATGGAGTCTGAACTGGGCATATTTAACCAGGCAAGGCCACAAGTGATTGAGACATCAACATAGCCAATTAAATTTGACCTACAATATGTCCTACCTGCAGAGTGTTCTGAGACTAGAGCCTAGCAAAACCATCATCAAAAGGACCATAGAGACTTCCTCCAGCAACTGATGGGAGGTGTTGCTGAGTCCCAGAGCTAAACAATAAGCCCAGCCCAAGGAGTCCTGTGGAGGACAGGGATCGGAGTCACCATGAGAACAGGGACCATTGACATGGACTCATGGGAGCTTGCAGATATCAGAGAGTCTGTAGGGATCTGAACCAAGTCCTCTGAGTGTAAATATGGTTGAAAAACTGGGTGTTCTTGTGGGATTCCCAGCAGTGGGAGTTGGAGCCCTCTTTGACTGTTTTCCCTGCTTGTACCACTCTTTTCTTCCTACTGGATGGCCTCATCCAGCCTGATGTGATGGTGTGTGCCTGATCTTATTGTAGCTTATTATGTAGTGTTTGGTTGATGTGGCCTGCTCTTTTCTAAGGGGAAATGGTGGGGTGAGTCTAGGGGAGAGAGGAGACGTGGGGAGAGACTGTGGGGAGGGGAGGGAGGGGAAGCTGGCCTGGATGTAATATATGAGAGGAGAATTAAAAAAAATATTATCAGGAAAATAACAAAAGCAAAATGAGGTCCCCACCCCCTACCAAACTGTAACCTAATGAAAACACACACACATACACAACAAAAAATGAAAAAAAAAATGAGGCCTGTCCTGGAGTGGTTGATATACTCATGTCACTCCATTGGAGTAAAGTGATTTCCCCTCTCCAAGCAAGTAAAAAATGACAGTTCAGTTGTTAACCTTTACCCTAGTGCCTAGATTTCCATTCATTCATTCAATCAATCAATCAATCAATCAATCATTTTTTTTAAATAACAAGATAATATATTATCTTGATTTAGAAGACCTTGTTCTTTTGGTATCCTCCACCCTTTCTGGCTCTTAAACTATCTCCACCTCTTCTTCCTCAGGATTACTTGAGCTCTGAGGAGATTTAGGGAGACATTACGTTTAGGGCTGAGTGTTCAAAGGTATTTCACTCTCTACAGAATGACTGGATGTTGTTCTCTATTTTTTTCCCATCTGCTGTAGGAGGAAGCTTCTCTGATGATGGCTGAACAAGGCGCTGATTTGGGAGTAGAACAGAAAAGCATTAGGAGTCATTTTATCACTACATTTTCTTTCTTTTTTTTTTAGACAAGTATTATTTGGTTCAACCCTAGGTCCCTGGGCTATAGCTACTCTCAGTTCTATGTTATCCAAGCAGTGTCCAGTTTGGGTTCCATCAATAAAGTGGGCCTTAAGTCAAATAAGTTATTGGTTGACTATTCCCATAAGCTTTGTGACAGCATTGATCTAGCATTTGTTGAGGTAGTACACTATCTTAGGCAAAGGGTTTGTGGCTGGCTCGGTTTTTACATTTCCCTTTTGAGAGCATGCAGAGTACTTTCCTGTCACAAAGACACTGGGATGCTAGGGTGAAGGACCAATGTAGTTACCAGCTCAATGTGGATTGTGTTTTTGAGAAATAGGTTATAAAGAATAGGAAGATAAACATCAAATCCATGTCTGATAACATCAAAACTTCAGTAAGTATTAACATCAGATTTATTTACTACATCCAGTGTTGTTTATTCACTTTATTCTCTCTCTCTCTCTCTCTCTCTCTCTCTCTCTCTCTCTCTCTCTCTCTCTCTCTCTCTCTCTCACACACACACACACACACACACACACACACACACACAAAATATCAGGTGCTAAATATCATCAAGAATACAAGAAAGATAGTTATAGTATTTCTTATTAATAAATGTTCAGCAGTATACTTTTCTCAGTCTAATTATATGATTTCTTTAATTTTTATAGATGTAATGTGTACTCCCTAGCATGAACTGCGTCATTACTTTTAAATTTTGTGCCAGTCATTTTTCAGTAGTTCTTAGGGAGAATTTACCCTCAAGATTTATGAGGAATTGGGGCCACATCCTTAAGTTAATTTGTTGGTGTATTAGCCTCCATGTGGAGGATTTATACCTGGATGAAATAAAGCATGAGAAAGGTAAGAATCACTGGAATTAAATAAGAGATAGAACAACATGGCTGGAGCACATGCAGCAGGGCAACTACTATCAGCATAGACTTTTGGGACCAGTTATGAAAACCCCCCAGAAATAGCAAAGGGATTTTCAAAACCACTCATCTTTGCTTTCACAATCTAGAAAACAGTAATAGAGAATTTTGTTCCTTGAATACACGTAGGGAGAAGACAGGGGAAAGATTTGCTTTCTAAGCAAAAAGTGAAGTGGAAAGTAATTCAATTTAATTACCTTGTGATGTATTTATGGAGCACTCTTATTTAAAAGCAACACTTTAGAGCCATTGGTTCTGTGAGGCCAAAGGGTCAAGCCATTTTCAATAGTGCAATCACGTTTTCATTACTTTAAAAAATTTGAGACTAGTTACCATCTTACTTTTATAGTACAGTTTTATTATTGAGATTACTACCAAGATGTCACACGTTTCCAGGCTATACTAAACCAAATTAAGCACATATCTCTTTTCTTCTATTTCACAAAGACTCACCCTTCAAATCTGTGTGCTCATTTAAAAATAAACTAAGCCCTCAGAATAATCATAATCATAAATATTATTTATTTATCTGAAGTTTCATTTTAGAAAAAATTATTATTTCATTCTGTATTTGCTAGTGTGACTATCAATGAAAGTTAAATATCTCTTCAAATTTGCAAATTGAATGTAAATACATTGGCCATGTGTAGGAGTCATGTATTAGGGAAAAAATGCCACAGTAATGACTCCTTCAGAACAGCACTTAATGAGTTGTGTTTTCTCTAAGGAATGTCAGATACAAGTAGTAAGCTATTTGCTTAATTCTAAAGTTTTTGACCAGTTTGTTCCCATCTACCAATTACTATCATTTCTGCCGCATCATGGAGACTTTCATGTGTTTGCATGTCCCAAGCATTTTGTTTCTCTCAAAAATTCAAATTGCAGAATATATGCCCCCAGAATTATAGAAGAACATACAGTTGTAGGAAGTTTTAAAATTTTCAGTTGGTTATTTAAATCAACCTTGGAAATCATTATGAAACAAGTAAGATATAACACTGTTGAAATGGAAAATTTCAAGTATAAATTATATAGAGATCTTTTGAAATTGTTAAATATTTTAGTTTTGTATAATGAATATACTTCATAATCATATCTCCAAATTCTAAATGGAAAAACGTGTAATAGTTAGACATTTGATTCACCTCAAAACTAATTGAAAATAGAAAATTAACCACACCTTTATAAATAACTTAAATATTTTTAAATATAGTTGATAATGTCTACAGTTTCCCCAAGTGAGAATGTTGTCAACTTCAAGATGTGTTACAAGATTCTCACTGGTGTCATTATCATATGATTGCTATGAGATTCAATTATTTCATGATGGAAACTGCTAATGAATACTCCTAGTGCCCTGCAACTACACTAAGTGTCAGTGTGTATTTTCCTGGCATTATTCGATCATAACATTACAAAAATAGCTAGGATGTATCAAGGCACTGAAATATATTTGTTAATTTACACTTTACTTCAAAGTTGAAGTAATAATTCAAAAGCACCCTTTAAAAAATTTTGTAGGGCCTCCACATTGCCTCTGAGGTCAGCAGATGCCAAGGACCTCAGCATAGTCTCTGGTGTAGTACAGACCATGGACATCAACATGGCCTTTAGCAGCAACATAGGCCACAGACATCAACATGGCTTCTGAGGAATGGACACCAAGATGGTTGACAGTGGCTCTCCACAGTTGATAGCTTCTGGTGTGGTGCAGGTGGAGAAGGACTTAGTTTTCTTTAAGGGACTAGCCACTGGGAATTTGATCATGCTCCAGTGAGTAGTATATGGGCAACACAAATTGGACTTGTGTCTTTGTTTTTGTTTTGTTTTATTTTGTTTTGTTTTTCTTCTTTTTCTTTTTCTTTTGTTGGGGTGGGTGATGATCACAAGGATAAGAAGTGAACCTGGGAGTACTGGCTGGGGAATGTGATTAAGGTGCATTATGTGAAATTCCCAAATAATCTATAAAAATATTATGGTGAAAAGGAATTTGTAGGCGTTCATGAGATGACTCAGGTGGTAAAGGCTCTTTATGAGAAACTTGGCATCCTGAGTTTGTCACTCATGGTCCAAATGCTAGAGAGAAATGTTGTAAATATTAGTTTAAGATGTATTACATTTGTTTATCCTTTTATGCTGTGGAACATTTGATTAATGATGCAAAAATGTGTTACATTCTTTGATGTTACATTTGTTTAATTCTGTTAAACTGTGTTGCTTTGCCTGCCTGAAACACTGAATTGTCCTACTAAAGAGCTGAACAGCCAATAACTAGGCAGGAGAGGGATAGGTGGGGCTGTCAGGCAGAGAGAATAAATAGGAGGAGAAATCTAGGCTCCAGATAAGGAGAAGAGGGAGGAGCCAAGAGGAGGATGCCAGGTGCAAGCAACCCAGCCACACTAACTAACCATGGAGAAAGAAGGGAAGACATATAGAATAAAGAAAGGTAAAAAGCCCAGAGTCAAAACGTAGAAGACAAGAAACAGGTTAATTTAAGTTAGAAAAGTTGGCTAGAAATAAGCCAAAGGAAGGCCAAGCATTCACAAGTAAGAATAAGTCTCTGTGTATTTATTTGAGAGCTGAGTGGTGGGCCCCCAAAGAGTAAAAAATTAAATAAATAAATAAATAAATAAATAAATAAATAAATAAATAAATAAAAACACATGGAGAAAACTTACTCCCACAGGTTGTCCTATGATTTCCACGTGTGCCATGGCACATGTCCCATAATATAAATAAATAATAAATACATAATTAAAATATAAGTAAAAATGTAAAAGTTGTGGTTATTTTTGTTTCTGTATATAAAAAATGACTATAAATGTGTGTATTAGATTTCACAATTTATTAACCACCATCTAGACCTGTCATTTCCAGTTTTCACTCATGTAAACAGATGGATAATTTCTTTCATTTTATTTGTCAATTCTTATTTTGGCAAATCACCTCTTGCCATAATCAAGAGATTTGTTTTCTTAATAAAGCAATAGTTAACATAATGTCATTTAGATATGGATATTATTTTTGGTAATTAAGTTTCTTACCAATATTAGACCACATCCCTTCTCCAGTTGTTTCTTCGAGGGAATGAAGACAAACAAGACTCTAAGTAAAATAATTTGACTTTGTGACAAAAGAAAATGGCTTAGATAAAAGCAGATGCACTTTTAAATTATATATGGTAAAATCAGGCACGTCAAATTGTCTCCACTTGCTCTCTGAATCTCACTATTTCATAGAATTACCCTGTCTTGTAACTCCCACCTAAGCTTGGCCCTTAGCCTCAGAATTTTTTTTTTTCATGGAAGTTACGGCTATTCTTTCTAGATTTTTTTTAACTAGGCTGTATATTTGTAGATGCCTTAGTTCATGTAAGGACCACCCCCCCCATGATTCTTAATGCTCCATTCACTAGTTTAATGATCTATTTTGAAATGACATACAATTGGAAGATTTTTCACTAACTCTCATAAATCATCAAATATTATTATATAAAAGATGAACTTAAGAGTTGCTTTGAGTGAAATGTGTGCCTTGAAAATAAGAGGCAACTGTATATGGTTTCATGAGTTCTTCCTAAAGTCAAGTTGTTCCATTTTTTTTTAAAAAAAAACATTTATCTTTAAACATCACGTGTGTCTGTAAAAGTTACCCATTGTCGGTACTAGCTGACTTGTCGAACAGCACCTGAATAGGGGAGTGAGGACTAAGAAGAGACAGAGACAGAATAGAGTCCGGAGGACTGTCAGTGAATACTGCAGCTGCAAGTTTATTCTGCCCAGTGCTTATGTACAGCTCAGAAATAGGCAAAGGAACATCAGCAATGAATACTACATTGTTACAGACTTCTTTATATGAAGGTACCTCAGGTTCAAGGAACAGTCAAACCACTTTCCTGTTCTTAAGGAGGTAACATGTGTGCTGTTTTTCTTGGCAAGACATCCTGTTTGTCCTATTCCAGCAAAACAAGTATGCACTTTTCACCCACCAGAGCAAGATGAAGTCACCAAAGCTCCCACAACCCATCAACACTATTTAGCAATGAACAGTAGAAAATACATTGTAAAATATATATGCTTTGGGTTGGACTCTATGGATTTATTAGGGGAAGGAGAATAAATAAATGTATAGTAGTTCCCTCTGTATCTTTCTGCAGAACTGCCAGTGCAAATTTCTAAAAGTTTGTGAAAATAATACATCCTGTATGTACGATGGCTTTTCCTATACACACACATGGCTTTTCCTACACACACATAAGTATGGTACAGTTTAGTTAAAAATCAGTAAAATAAGATATAAATAAAGACATAATAAAGTAAAAGGGTCTGTGAAATTATTTGGATATTATATTTTCTGTACATTTTCAGTTGTTCACTCCTGTCTCGGTTACCATCCTACAGTATTTTGCTATGTAATGAGACGAAATGAAACAACTAAGATATGTCTCAGTCTGAGGCCATGACATAGAAGTTACTTGAACTTTAGCCCTGTGATGCCACATACCTGTGTCAGATTAATTTGTCAGCATGGGCACAGGCGTGAACCAATATCACAAATATATAATTTATATTGGTAAATTAGGTTGTTAACTGATCATCCCCAGTAGGATTTTCATTACACAAATCCCTTTGGGTTTATCATGTATACTTCCAAATCTCTTTGAAAATGTTGAGCAGCACGAAAAGTATGTACTGTGTAACTCTTTGTTCATTAGCAATGTTCTTTGTGTTTCTGACATTTGTTACTCTAAGAATTAATGATGCACTTTCAAACTGGTGTCGTTCAAAATCCTTGACAAAATATTTAATAAGATTGAATGCTTGAAACGTGGTTCTTCTCAGGTTCTTCATTGGATTCTTGTTCAAGACTCAACACTGAATCTTCTTGCGTGGTGCTCAGAGGGCTCTTTGGATCTCTAGGCTTTTCAGGATTGTGCTAAAGTCTGTGTTCATCATCTTGTGCATGGGAAGGTTATAGTTACTCTTGAGGGAAGCAGCCTTCCGCCAAGCACCATACAACTCATCTAACTTCCGGGAAAGCACTTTCAGTCCAAATGCAGAAACGCCCCACATGCCCACCAGGGAGCAAGTTTCAAAATGTTCAGCTTGCTTACATTAAGCAGATTGATACCAGGGATGTTTCTGAAGGCCTTGATGATACCATTATCTTCATTATAGATGATGCAGGGTCCCCTGCACTAGACATGTCCCCTGGAGTGGCTTCTCTCTAGTTCTGAGATCTTAGATGAGTTATCACCGAACTATAATCCAACTTTTGTCAGTAAGACAGAAACAACAATTGAACTCATTTCATAACCTGGCTATGTATACCAAAAGGCAATGTCAAACCAGGAAACAATAATTATTTTGTGTATTTAATGTATTTAGTAGAATATAACCAAGACATAATATTTTCATATTGTTCTGCCCCTCTGATTCCAAAAAAGGATATGTTGAACAAGATGTTTTTCTTAGAACTCCAGAGATATGCCTTGAAGCAAATATTTTTCACAGTAGCACTGTATGAATACTTCAAGCACTAATCCAACAGTTGTCTTCAGGAAAAGTTATATTCATGAATTTTTAATGAAGCATACATACCACAATACTGAACATTGTGCCTTTGTTAATAATAAATCATAAATTATTATTTTGCCTCTTTCTTATACTTCTAATGGAAACAAATATAGCTAAGTATGATATAGAAGGGTCTGGTCCATAATTAGAGTGCAAAACCTGAAAATACGAGGAGTATTCAAAAACCTAAATGTTTTGTGAAATGAAAACCGTTGTCCATGATTTAACACTGTAAAAAAAAGCTGTATATTTGTTGTGGGAATTTTGATTCATCTTACATGTGGATGGCTTAAATTTTTATATGTGGTATTGTTACTATGGCATTGACAAGATGGGCAATTTAATAAGGAAGGGATTATGAAACTGTAAGTGTGTATTCACTTGTTTGCTTCAGAAACTTCTAGAGTTTGTTAAGAATGATGTACATTAAGTATAACGTGGTTATTATTGGTATTCAGACTTATTCAGCCTAGTAGAGTATGAATAAACGTGACAAACTTGCAATTTCACAAAAGCCTAAACAATGGAAATGCCAAATTAAAAAAAAACTTAAACATGCCAGTTTGTATTACTTTTTTTTTTTTGTACCTAAGTAATGATGAACTCAACATGCACCTTAAAATGCCACCCGTGATGTGGCAGGGTTTTAGGACCTTTGGATGAATGGTCTGAACGATCTGAGCTGATTAATGAGAATCATTCAGGTGGGGTCTCTAGACTCTACTTTTAATATTGTTGAAGATCTATGTCATGCCAATTTTACATCAGTACCTTTATACATGGTGAGTGTATGTGTTATAGTTTGACCATTCTTCTCACACCCCTGCTGTGGGATATCTTTCTGTATGCTGTGAATATGTGTGGCTCCCACTGGATAATAAATAAAGCTGTTTTGGCCTATGGCAAGAAAGCTTACAGCCAGGTGGGAAATCCAAGCAGAGATAAGAGAGGACAAGGGTGGAATCAGGAGAGACATCAGCCAGCTGCCCAAGGAGCAACAAGATGCCAGCAGACCAGTAACACCCTGGCCACTTGGCAACATACAGATCAATAGGAATGGGTTAATTTAAGATGAAAGAGCTAGCTAGCAAGAAGCTGAAGCTATAGGCCATACAGTTTGTAATACATATAAGCCTCTGAGTGATTATTTTATGAGTGGCTGTGGGTCCGTGGGGCTAGGGGGGACTGAGAAACTTCTGGCTACATGTGTCTGGCCAAAGCCAAACCATAACACATATATTTGTTGTAAATAAATTGTATAACTGCAAAATTGGCATGAGATACAGTATTAAAAATAACAATCTAACTATATACTTGTGCTTCATTTATTTGAAATCTTCAGATTGATATTTTTCTCCACAACTACCCACAACCTATAGTGTCACTCCATGATTGTAAGAGATTTTCTTTTCATGTTTGCCTGATCAGTTTTTACTTTTTTAAATTTAACAGTCTGTGTTTTGATTTTCCAGAATAAAGTTTAATTTATTATCTTGAATTAATGTGTTTAAATTTTGTTTATACTTATGTTTTTTATTGTATAGATACTGTATTATGATAGATCACTATGATTTCTATGAGCATGACTCAGTTCATACTATAACATATCCCAGGCAACTCAGAAACACAAATGGGATGATATTTATGTACATAAACATTTATTCAAACAATGATCTTATTACTTAAATACTGTTTGAAAGATCAGTAAATGAATTTGCTAAGTATTATTCTATACTAAACATAATTTCCAAAACAAGTCACAACATCTCTTCTCATTTCCCTTCAAATATTAATTTTAATAATAACTATTACATACATATAGACAATGGAATTTTAGTCTGCAATAAAGAAAAATGAAATCATAACATTTTTAGGAAAATCGGCTGAACTAGACACTATTATATGAAGAAATGTAACCCATATTCACAAAGACAAATTCACATATTTTCTCTATCTAGGATCTAATAGGTAGATCCTAATTTTTATTTTTATACATATATAATGTATATATGCATATATAAATGTATATGCATGCATACATATTAACGTGTACATATACAAGCATGCATGCATGCATATATCCATTTTAAAAACCCACTAGTATAAGCACATGCCTGTGTGTATGTGGAACATGATGATGGAAAGGGGATTATAGAGTTGAAACAGATGACTCAAGGAAGTGAAGGAGAATTTTAAAAATAGAAGGAAATGTATAATACAGGATACTTGGCAGCACAAATGAGAGAAAGGAGACCAGGACTGGTGATGAGGGAAGTTAGAAAAGGCCAATGGGGGTCACACCATCAACAAAGCCAACCTTCTAAAGCTCTAGTGCCCTGTTCCTTTAACCTGGTAATTAGAAGGCATAGGCAGGCTGAAGGCTGTGAGTTCAAGGCCATCCTGGTCTACTTAGTGACTTCTAGGATATCTGGGCCAACACGGTGAGACCATGTCTCTAAAGACAAACAAGAAGAAAACAAACAAACAAAGCAAAATCATTTATGAAAATACATAATGAAACTCATTACTTTGCATGCAATTTAAAAAGCAAGAAAAACTATGACTCCTCAGTCGCCCAGGATCACCATCATTGTGGTGTTAGCATCATCACAATACTATGCCAGGAACAGGAAAAAACATGTTTGTGGAGTTGCTGAATTTCCCACTACCTTTCTATCTATAGTTAAAACTGGTGAGGCTGCATTCTATTTTTTTTCCTTTCCTAGAGCATGTTTACTTTCTCACCACTGATTATCAGATTAAAGTAAAATTTCCTAATCATTAGAACACCAGGATGATCTACATTCCCACATTGTATTTGGAAGTGGTTAGAATATTTTAGAAAGGAGCAGTATGGGGAAGGATTATTCTTATTTTGTTGTCATGCTGTCTCTGTCTTTCTCAGGCTCTCAGTTTCCACCTGCTTTCTCCTCTCTCCCTCTCTCTCTTTTTCTCTCTCTCCTCTCTCTCTCCCCCTCTCTTCTCTCTCATGTTCATACACCTGCATTTCTAGGCCTAGGAAAGCTGTAAAGAAGCTGCTTTACACAGAATTTTGTCGATCCTTTTAGTAAATTGAGTACAAACGCCTCATAGCATGCCTTTCCACTCTCTCCCTGTACAGTTTTTCTCTAAGTTGACTTACAAGACATATTGGGAAAATGTGGAGAAATTACTTTTGGACTCAAAGCTGTGATTTTGATATATAAGCTCTCATAAAAGCATTTGTGTGTTTGTGCCTCAGGCTCAAAACTCATCTACAAAGCCAGCTAAAGTTCTTGTTAGCCAGCAACATAAAATGTGATTTTTGTTTACATTGATCAGAGTAGACATTCTTTGCTGACTCTCAAAGACTCTGTAGGAATGGGAGAGTACTACTTCAACAAAGGGCAAAGGAGCTTAGAGAGAAATCACCACTTTATCATAGCAGACATTCTTGACCTTGTAAAGCTAATACTTCAAACAGAATCGGGAAACTTAGGGGCCTTGCTTCAAAAAATGGATGGAAGCAAGCAAGAGTCAAAATGCACAGATAACCAAAGCTCTGGAGTTCCTGAAGGAAGTTCAGGTCTGTGCCTAAAAAATAGAATACCTACATGAAGATTAGCCTCGTGCATTTACATTGTCAGTGGATGTTAAACCTCCAAGTGGTTTAAAGAAACAAACTTGAACTATCAAAAGTTGACTTACTTCAAAGGTACCTTGCTGGTCTATGAGCATGGCCTTTCTGTAAAATATATTACATTCAGCTTACAATATATTCTATAAAAACGATGGTAAAATAGTCACCAAAGCAAATGGATTTGTCTTGAAAACATTTGGAGTCATTTGTCTTGAAAGATCTCATTGAAATGTTAATAACTTCTAAAAGTGGAAACTTGTTTTGTATCAGACCCTGATGAATCTCCAGTTAGCTTTCTATGTCAGCAAGGCTGACATACTACTACAGCCCTAATCTTGCATTGTGTCCAGGAGTCAATGCTAACATTAATGGCATGTTCAGGGCTGCGTAATTAATGATGGCATGAAAATACTTTCTCAATATCATTATAAATGAGTAGAGTTAAGAATAATTAGGCTTCCACAGAGTAACATTCTCTTCCAAAAATAATAAACAAACAAACAAATGAACAAATAAACAAATAAGGAAATTCCGTCACATTCTGGTGCATATCTCTTTGGGAATATAACTATAGAAGAAATGAAGGAGAAGCTGGAAGGCTAGGAGTCTCTGACCTGTTTTTCTGGTACGTGTGCACACACATAGATACACCATTCCATTCCTTTCATTTAAAAAATATTTATTTTTATGTGTATGAGTGTATTGCCTATTTACACACCTGTGTACCTTATCCATTCCCAGTATGTATAGGAGGCCAAAAGAAGGTGTTATATACTCTGGGACAGGAGTTTCAGAGGCTTGAGACCCAGCCATGTGGGTGCTGAGAATCAATCATTGGTCCTATGCAGGATTAGCAAGTTATCATAACTGTTGAGCCACATGTAATCTTTCACAACACGTCTTCTTGTTGATTGGAGTTATCTTTAGGATGCATTACCTGGGGGCTGTAGAGGTGGCTAACCTGTTGAGATCACGTGTGCTCTACCAGAAGCCTTTGGGTTGATTCCCAACAACAAAGTGGCACCTCACACTTCCTGTTACTCCAGGTTCAGGGGACCTGACACAGTCTTCTGCGCTCTGTGAGCACTAGGCAGGCCGGTAGTACAGAAATATGCATTCAGATATTCGTGCATAAAGCAAAAAAAATATTTTAAAAAGAAGTAAGCGTTCGAGTTTAATCAAGAAACCTTCATTATATTTCATGTTTTTCTAATAGCATAAAATATATTTGTGGACATTAGTACAGAACTTTTCTTGAGTAAGCAATGAAGTTGTTCTTTGAAAGTACCATAGGCCTTGGAGTTTTAACATCTATGCTGTTTTTGAATACTACTGTAGAAGTATACATAAATAATTGCAAAGATCACCATACAAGTAACTAAGAATGAACATCTAGGGAGAAAAGAGGGGAAAAATATACTCTGCCAGAGGTGTGTACAGCAGAGGGATTTCTAAGGCACTAGCATTGCTTATTTTGTAGCGTCAATGACAGTTATATGCTTGTTTATGATTGTTTCTAAATGCACGCACATAGAATTAGTCCACAAACAGTGTGCATTCATGTTCATACCCATGTGTGCATATGTGTGTGGGTGCACACACACACACACACACACACACACACACACACACACACACACACAGCTGCATTGTACCAGGAAAGCACTATTAATATACAAAAGATGTTTTCTGGGTATGAGATAAGAATGATCTCACATAAAAATGTTTCCTGGACATCTTCTTCTTGGCATTACGAATAAAGTAGCTGAAATTGCTGAGATAAAAACACTGTGATTTGCAATCTAAAGGTTTTCAGTAGCAAAGATAGCTGATCAGTAGTTATGACAAATGCATTTCAAATTGGCATGAAGGAATGTAAAACATAGTGATATTGCAAACAGGCAGGTTGAGTGTAATGACAGAAAACTGTAGGTTAGAACTGAGGCAGAGATGTGAGCTTGCATTATGCACAGAAGAAGGGCTTTATTTAATAATAGAAACTTCTCATCAGTCTATGAACTTTATTATTCTTCATATGCTTATAACTTGTCATGATTTAGTCATGATTTTTAAAAGAAAAGGTTTGATATTTAATATAAATTGATATAAAATGTGGAAAATTTTAGCTTCTGTAATTAACATGTGGAAGAAAAGGGTAGAGCTGACATAAGAGGTTTTGGACAGAGGAACTCAGAAATAAATCCCTCTCATATTTGTTTATCTCATCATTTTACTATTCTTCTCTTTTCCTTTATCAGTGTGTGTGTGTGCGTGTTCCTGTGTGTATGCATGCATTCAAGTATATATTTTTGCATGCATTCAAGTATGTATGTGTGCATGCATGTATATATGTAGCTGAAGTTTTCCTGGTCCTGCCTGGCCCAAAGTCAGGACAAATCTCTCTCACCTGCCAGTCCTTCAGCCGCTCAGACCCAACCAAGTAAACACACAGAGACTTACATTACTTATAAACTGTGTGGCTATGGCAGGATTCTTGCTAACTGTTTTTATATCTTAAATTAACCCATTTCTATTAACCTATAAGTTGGCACATGACTCGTGGCTTACCAGTATATTAACATCTGCTTCTCATTGTGGCAGCTGCCAGCGTCTCTCTGCCTCAGCCTTCCACTTCCCAGCATTCTCCTCTCTCTTTGTCCCACCTATACTTCCTGCCTGGCTACTGGCCAATCAGCATTTTATTTATCTGTCAATCATCCACAGCATATATATGTATATTTCAATTGGGGAAAAGGGGCTCTGGTTTAGGAATTGACAATTTGCTAGGTGTTTATACAGTACCTATTACATAGACATGGTGTCTCTGTATTTTCCCAGCTACTCAACACCTTTGTTTAAGATATCTTCTAGGACCCGCACACTGGCTTGTCTGTATCTCTGTTGCTTATATGCTGTCTTTTTACTATTACCTCACTCTATGCTGCAACTTACAGGGGTCTGTGCTTCTGTTCTTCACTGTAGAACACCTTTCCTCCTCCCCTTAAACTGAGTGTCTGCCGATGCCTGGCAGTGCGCTGATTTAAATGACAGTTGAATTCTCAAATTCAGTTACTCACATCTTGGTTTTGACAGTATCTGTTCTTTATACTGAGCACTCCAGTCCATAAAAATATGCCTCACCACTCTTCACCATGGTTCAGCTGTCATCTTTCAATAGAATTATTTTGAGAGTCTCCTATCTTTCTCCTTTCTTGTCCTGTCCTTTTCAAATAATAAAAGTAAACCAAAACAATCACTTGAAAACATAATTCAAATGATAACTATCCTCTGCACAGAAGCCTTAATGTCTTGCCATCTGTCCCTAAGTAAAGCCATGATTTTATTAGCCCTGTAGGCCCTGCTGATATGAAATATGTTTTTCTTGTCTTCCATCTGGATCATGCTGAAAAAGGCTCACTGGTCTTCCTGCTTTGCACATAATGCTCCCTCTCCATTGCACGGGATGATCTTAGCTCCCAGAGACACGGGAAAACAAGGAAATGCTCACATTTTCTTTACGCCTTGCTTTAAGTGTTATTGAAGCTGTTTGTTTGTTTCCTATCAGTAATTATAATTTTATTCATTCAGCACTTTGTATATAACTGTTAACTGTTAACTATTTCTCCATTATCAATTATCATTGGCAAATGTACTATGCATTTTTCCTTTGTCTTTCAAACTTCAAAAAAAAAAAAAATCTCACAAACAACAGCTGGGCCTGCAGGGTTAAGAAAATGAGATTGGGGCACGTATGTGTCAGTTGGGTGCTGTAACATCAGTGCCCAGAAGTGTCCTTGACAGGATCCTAAGTATTTAATGAAGAATGGATAATGCTTTACAGATAATTTTTGACAACTGTGTAGGAGTAAATAGGATTTTGAATGTATGTGAATGATTTTAATGTAAATTTACTAGGGAATGTATTCTAAAAGAATTCTGAACAGCGTATTTTCTACCCTTTAAAAGGCAATTTGTCCTTTTTTGACCATGTTTATCGGTTGTAATTTATATGCTTAGGATTAAATATATGAATAAATCCCAGTGTTGAAACATGTACGAAGTATCCTTTTGGTTATTGAACGTCATAGACGTAATAAGTTGAAAATAAAAACAAGGCTTCCTGCCGGCCATTGGTGGCGCACACCTTCAATCCCAACACTTGAGAGGCAGAGGCAGGGGATCTCTGTGAGTTCGTGGCCAGCCTGGTCTACACAGAGAAAGCCTGCCTTGAAAAAACCAAAATAAAAATGAAATAAATAAATAAATAAATAAAAAGGAAGAAAATAAGGCTTCCTGGTGAATACGGTGAAAAAATATATTTATTGTTCTTAGATGGCAGATGTTCCATCCTGTATTTCATACAAAGTAGCATTTGTGAAATGTGTTCTGGTTTTCCTCAGCACTCCTGTTCCCTGTCCCTGTATGAGCACCTTCTAGTATTTATCCAGAAACAACGTCAAAGAATGACATTTGGTTTAATTTAATTTAGGTGTCTTTATCTTTATTCCATACAATAGGTTACATTTTATATTAAAAAAACTTCTTAAGGGAAATCTTCAGGTGCTTTATCTCCCAACTTGTTTTCACTCTTATGAAAGTTAATATTAGAAATAAACACAAATCATTGACTGCTAATATATTGCTCAGCACAACCCCTAGTTATATGAAGATTGCCTTCAAACTGTTTTGATTTGTTGTGATTGTTATGGCTAAAATTAATCTCATACTTCAGAGGTCCCTGTAGGCATGCCATTTATTTTTAGTTAACTTACCTGGAGCTGACCTAAGAGACCGAGTTAATTCAATATGAGAAAAGAAGTGACAGCTCTTGCTCCTAACTGGAGAAGTAGTTTCCATACAAGACCACTTCCTGGGTTACTAAGTAGCAACATTTCAGTCTGTAATCCTGTATTGCTAGCCAGTGATTTTAGGCTATATTCAACCTCTAGACTTATTCATAACTCTAGCTTCTGTGCTTTGACCTTTTCATTTTAGAGCCATTATTAACTTTGATAACCATTATCCTGTCTGTGTTTCTACATTTAACTCCTTTGTAGATCCCACATTAATAACCTGCAGTGTTTGTTTTCCATGGTGTTTGCTCTCTTTTGCTTAAGTCTTGGTATCTCTTTTTTTTTTTCAGGTTTCATGATATACCTCTGAGCATATTATAATAAAGTCATCTCATTCATTTATCTGTTAATGGAAGATAATCAAATCTTGACTAATGTGAGTAAGTAATGCATGAGGGTGTAAACCTAGATCTAAAAGGCACAGATTCTGCTTACATTGAGTACAAACATAACAATGGCACTGTGGCAAATATTTTGATGCAATATTTGAAATCTGTATTCAAAACTAGATTGACACCCACCATGATAAAGTAAGGCATTTGTCTGAGATGCCAGTGTTGACAACGTGAGCAAGTCAGACAGTGCTACACTGTGGTATGCTACATCAACAGAATGAGGATAAAATTTTTTAAAAAAATTAAAAATCACCTTAACAGATGTAAAAAAACGAAACAAAACTCTTATCAGAGCTCAAAATACTTACATGATGAAATGTCTCAACACTGTAAATACAGAAAGAATTTCTGGAATATAATAATAATCATCTATGGAAGACCCCAAACTGATATCATCCATCAACGAGGAAACAGGGCACATTTTCCACTAAGATTGGATAATAGACAGTTTGTCTGTTCACATTTTTATGTAAATTTTTTCTCCTTCTATTTTTTTAAAATTCTTCTCTCATATATCATATTCTGATCACAGTTTTCCCTTCCCCTTCTCCTCCTAGTCCTCCCCACTACCTTCCCTCTCCCCCAGATCTTAGGATAGAATCAAAATATCTGGGGGAAAAAGTCAATGAAATGATCCCTCACAATATTCTGCTATACACGTAGACAGGAGCCTAGCATAGTCATCCTCAGAGACTTCATCCAGCAACTGATAGGAGCAGATGCAGAAACCTACAGCCAAA
>CABHPR010129448.1:0-16736 GCA_902168415.1 Peromyscus melanophrys | reverse complement strand
GTGTGTGTGTGTGTGTGTGTGCGCGCGCGCGCGTGTGTAAAAGGATCGAATCTGGCCCTGGAAAAACACCTGGGATAGGGGCTCAGTCAGAAATGCCCCCATCTGGATGTAGATGTGATAGGAAGACAGACATACCTGAGTTTCAGCTTGTAGCTCCCTAAATAAAAAAACGAAGCTATTGAAAGAATGCATGCCGATTCTGTTTGGAAAAAATGTAGTCATGTGTGATTGAAGTAATCCATCCTCTAGGCACGATAGGGAAAGGTGAACACTCTATACTTGTCCCCTCTTCCCTAAAAAGTTTTAAGATCGGCACAATAAATATGAAATATGCCCAATAAAAATTCAGAGAGTGCTGTGGGATGTCTTTCTGTATGCTGTGAATATATGGTGTTTCCGTTGATTAGTAAATAAAGCTGTTTTGGCCTATGGCAAGAAATCTTACAGCCAGGTGGGAAATCCAAGCAGAGATTCAGGGGAAAAAGAGGGCGGAGTAGGGGAGACATCAGCCGCTGCCCAAGGAGCAGCAAGATGCCAGCAGACCGGTAATGCCACAGCCACGAGGCAACTTACAGATTAATAGACGTGAGTTAAGCTATAAGAGCTAGCTAGCAAGAAGCTTGAGTCATAGGCCACCCAGTTCGTAATTAATATAAGACTCTGAGTGATTATTTTATAAGTGGCTGTGGAACTGTGGGCCTGGGTGGGACCGGAAACTTCCAGCCACAGGAGAGAGGATCACCTTCCAATCTCTTATAGTCAATGAAAGAGCTGGAGAGATGGCTCAGCGGTTAAGAGTTCTGGATGCTCTTCCAAAGAACCTCGGTTCAGTTCCCAGCACCCACCTAGGGTTCATCACTATCTATAATTACAGTTTCAGGGGATCTCTCTCCTGTGGCCTCCCCAGGCACTGCATATACATAGTCAAAATGCTCATACCTAAAATAAAGTGTGAAAAATTTAAGTATAATGAATGCCAGCATTTTGTGTGCTTCAAACTTATAAACACTTCTTTTCTGATGGACATTTTCAAATATCAAAAACAAGGAGTAGCCAGGCGTGGTGGTGCACACACCTGGAGTCCCAGCACAAGAGAGGTGGAGGCAGAAGGATTAGAAGCCAGCCTTATTACACAACAACTTCATTGCCAGCTTGGGTGGTCACATGAGAGTCTGTGAGTTGTGTGTGAGGGACAGGAACATAGCATCCTAGTGTCCCTCTCCGCCACCCGAGAAGTATCCTTAGCCTTCTAGAACCAAACTGGGATTTGTGGCTTCAGTGCAGAAGAGAGTGTCACAACTGGGCACTATGGTACAGAGTCGGGGTATAGTAAAGATGTTTTTAATGCAAGCTTCAAAAGAGGGTTCAAAGAAAGAGGAGCTTAGACAGATAAAAAGCACACCCTACAACATGGGTGTGGGGTTCTCTAAGAGGGGGAGGTCACACTTCACTGCCTTTACAATCGTCACATAGAGAATTTTGTTGGATGTGGAAGTTACTTTCTTCCAAGAGAGGCAGAGGAACCTATGGAAAAGTAAAGGTTTAGATTACAGAAAGTCAGAGCATCTTTATGGCACAAAGCTAACAGTCTTCTTGAGATTCCCCCACAATGTCCAGAGGAAGGAATGAGACCCTACCCCAGCTCACACACACTCAAGCCTTAGCCAGGTTCACTGTTACTTTAACATAAAATATCTACACATGAAAGGAATGATATTTCTATGTTGGCAGCATTTACAGAAAATGTTGATTGTGTTGGAATTCTTGCTTCTTAGATGGTAAAAGCTTTAACTAGATTCTTGAGTGAGGGGCTCCTTCTCATGTTCCCCTAATTTTTTTTTGTCTTTCTAGCCTGTCTCAAGCCTCTGTCTAAAAAAAACTAAGATGCCGGGGACGGCATATAAGATGGCTGACGTGCTGCCAGCAAAGACTGAAAAAAAGGAGACCCAAGATTGTAGATCTTCTGCTTAGCATGCCTCTAGAGGGCCAAGGCAAAAATGCCTATGTGTCCCAAGGTCATGCTTTATGGCATGCACATGTCATGTTCTCCTCCATATAAATACTTCTTGTAATACTAGTCTTTTTCTTCTATCTGATCTTCATGTTCTGTGTTCCTAAATCAATGATAATTTCTGTAATACAAAAAAGGAGTGAAGTAAATTTCACAAAAAAGTATACAAAAATAATCACCCAGGCTGGGGTTAAGGCAGTTATGCAGTTCATAAAAAAACCCTGCAGCCTAAAAAAGCTTTTTAGGCTTGAATAAACTGTACCAAATGTGTGGCCAACTATAGCACATGGTATAATGTGTATCAACACACTGGACTCAAATTGGCCATAATAAATAATTCAGTTTCTAAAAATATTCCAAGGGCATTGTGTAAAACTTAAAACCCCAAGGGGTATTGGCTAAAAACTGTAAATAAAGTAACGTGTAAATAAAATAACAAACTAAAAGTGTAAAAACCTAAAATAAAAAAATAGTGGCATCCACCAAAAAAAAGAAATAGCAACTTTAATTCAAATATTTTTATTCCTCCTTAAAAAGTGTAAAAATAATGTAACAACTAATAAAGTAATTGCTACAAGCTTTATTGGGTTCCTAAATTTAAAAAAGCTGCCAAAAAAGATGAGCTTCCTTTCATTAAAACTCTAAAAATTAAATTAGGTCTTCCTTAAAATTATTAAAATATAAAAAACAAAAGTTGCTAACTTGCAAAACCAAATTTCTTATCTAAGGTCATTGTGGCCCACCAGTCATGGGGCTTGGTATTTGCAAAGGGCTAAAAAAAAAACTTAGGTGGCTGCAGGGGTCTTAAGGTCAAAGCAGGCTGTATATAAAAAAAATAACTGTCTAATACGTTAACCACTGTTCTTATTTTTACCTTTTTTTCAAAATTGCATGTTGCTAGCCTCTGGGTCAAGTGCTCAAAAAATTATATAATCATTAATAATAAAAAGAAATTATGTTGCTTTGGTGTTAAGTCTAAAATAGTTCCTCTGTTTAATAAAAAATAATAAAAATATATTAGTAATTTTCTAAAAATAACCTTTAAAGTCATAAAAACATTTTGTATTAAATAATTTCCACTTGTTTTCTGTTCCCCCTTTACTTATAATAATAAAAACTTAGATTACCAGGGCAAAAGCAAAAGCTAAAAAAGCAAAAAAAAAAAAAAAAGCTAAAAAAAAAGTAAAAAAAAAAAAACTGTAGCAAAAAAGCTACTTAGCAACTGCAAAAGACCAAAGTAACCTGTCAGCTTGCACAGGTCTAAGTCGTTACTGAGCCTTCCAGGTATCCCATCCTTCAAACCCCCCAAACTGCTAAGGCTGGTCCCCGGCATGTGGCACCCAATGTGGGGCTTAAAAAAAATCAAAGGGTAAGTATTTTGCTTCGCAACCTAGTAAAAACCTGTTCAAAAAATCTGCGGTCCCCTCAATAAAAAATTAAGGCTAAAAAAGGTAAACAAAAATTATAATGGGTCAAACAGGGTCAAGTAAAAATCACATGTCTAAAAAAAAATCCTTTAAAAATTGCTTTTAAAAAAATTCAATTAAAAAAAAGTCTAAAAAAAATTATCATTTTCATTCGCAAAACAAGTCCTTGGCTACCCCTCCCCCCAAAAAACTTTAAATTACAAGTTATAAAAAAGGGTAAGCAATCATATCAAAAAGTGGGTGGCCAAGCATTAAAAAAAAAAACCTCAAATAACTATAAAAATGCCCTGTTATTTTGGTCTATAATAAAGCAGACTATAAATCAAGCAAAACTGCCTAAACTTCCCATTTCAAACCAATCCTCCGTAATAAATAAAAAATTAATGCCTCTAACAACAACAACAACAACAACAACAGAAAACCCCTTCCTATGCTTCAGCTAAAAAAACTGCTATAAAATCTAAATCATTACTGTGCCTTCCAAATATCCCATCCTTCAAAACCCCCAAACTGCTAAGGCTGGTCCCCAGCACTAAAAACCAAAATCAAAGCAAAATAGGCAGAGGATGTAGTAAGTTCAGTTGGCAGAGTGTTTGCCTCACCTGGATGGTCCCTGAGTTTTTAGCCTCTATACACATAAACCTGGCATGTTGGCACATGCTCGAAATCTTAGCACTGGGGGGCTGGGGGTGGGAGAGTCAGGAGTTGAAGGTTATCTTCAGCCACATAGAGAGTTGGAGGCCAGCCTGGGCTGCATGAGACAAAACAGAACAAGACCGAGTACCATAATTAAACTCACCTACTCATCACCCATCCAGATGGTAACCACAGGAAGTCTACTATTTCATTCCAGCAGGAACAACCCCTCCAATGGAGGTCAACCTGGATGTCATTTCATTTCCTCCTTAAATAGGTAAGCATGTGTGTAGGGATGATAAAGTAAAATGAAAAATTAACAATATTTCTTAATAACATCAAGCATATTCAGGTTTTATTGAATGCATGAGAAAAATATAATGATTTCTGATCTGAGCATAATGGTGCATGCGTATAATTCTAGCACTTGGGGATGGGGGCAGGAGAATCCAGAGTTCAAAACCATTCTCAGCTATGTAATGAGTTTGATACCAACCTGGGCTACATGAGATTCTCTCTTGCTCCACCCCCATCCTGCAAAAAGACTCCTTTCTATATTCTAATGAAGTAGAGTTTTTTCCTATTGTTATTTTCAGAATCTTGTGATCCTTATGGAATGATACCAGAGTGTTCTGCACAGAATTATTATAGAATAGTGTGAGTGACTCTCAAGGATGAGAGTGGACAGTGACCAAAGACAACGTTTTAGAGAAAGGCATTCTCACAGGGTGAGAGCAGACAATGGCCAAAGAGGCCACTGAAGAGGAAAACACACTCCAAGGGTGAATGTGAGCATTGTCAGGGACCACCATGGTGACATGTAGGCTTTATACTACTTCTTAAACTTTCCAGAACACAAAACTTACTGAGAGGTGGTTCCTGCCCAGGGGATTGGCTGGTCCACTTGACTTAACTCTTTTTTTTTTTTTTTTTTTTTTTTGGTTGTTGTTGTTGTTGTTTTTTTGAGACAGAGTTTCTCTGTGTAGCCCTGGCTGTTCTGAAACTCACTCTATAGACCAGGCCGGCCTCGAACTCACAGAAATCCACCTGTCTCTGCTTCTCGAGAGCTGGGATTAAAGGCATGAGCCACCACCTCCCAGCTGACTTAACCCTTAAAGGAGAGGACAAGGGCATGTTTTTGTTCTTTACAAGTAATATTATGATGTTTTAGGCATTTTAAAACAAAATGTTCCTGCCCAGGGCCAAGAGAAGACTCAGATCCCATTCTTTTGACCAGTAATTAAGAGGCTGAAATTTTACTTGCCAGTTTTGCAAACTGATGACTATAAAATGGGAGTCCATTCTCAGCGACTAGACGCTTGCTACTGTATGACTTACATCCTTAGTATTGCGACAAATGCTTTGTAAACTCCATGCTCTTATATGTGTATTTTATGGCTTAAAACAAAGAGAAACATATCGTCTCTATTCTAGAGGCTGAAAGTCCAAAATCAAGGTGTCAGTAAGACTGAATATTCATTGTTTAACGACCCCTCCCCCTGTCATTTCATCATTAAAATTAATACTTTAGGACTAGGGAGATGGCTCACTGGGTAACATGCTTGCTGCACAAACCTGAGGAGCTGTGTTTAGACCCCTAGAACCCAGGTAAAAGCCAGGCATGATGGAACATGTAAAGCCAGCACTGGGAAACTGAGAGAGGTGGACCTCAGCAGCTAACTGGCCAGCTTGTCTAGCTGAAATAGTGAGCTCTGGCTTCAGTGAGGGACCCTGTCTCAAATAAAGAAAATATAAAAGAGATTGAGAGAGGACATCCTGGTATCAACTTCTGACATGTGCACGAGCAGGTGCAAGCACACATGTACACACATACACATACCCCTTATTAAGTATCTTTGTACAAATCACACCTTATGAATTTAAGGTTGTTGAGATTTAATTTTCTCTTGTAGATCCCAGTGGGCAGAGTGCAGTTGTGAGCAAGGCCACAAGCTTTTAAATTTATTAAACTTCACCTTTGGGCTGAAGACTACAGAGCAGTGGTAGAGCACTTGATTGCTATACATAAGAGCCTGGGTTCTATCCCCAATACTGCAAGAACCAACCAACATACAAGCAATTTAATCCCTGATTTCTTCAATGACTTGCTAATCACTCAAAAGTATATTATTCTGGCTCAGTATGTCTGTATAATTTCTTTGATTATTTTTAGTTTCAGTTCATTACAATCTGATGAGATATGGATTATTACTACATTATGTTTTCTTTGTGTATTTTTTGATTTGTGTGGCCCAAAATGTAATCTCTCTTGGAGAAAGTTCCAGAGGTGACTAAGATGAACAGCTTATAGATAGAATATTGTGCAGATGTCAGTTAAGCCCATTTGATCTATGATATAGTTTATCTTTGATGTTTATTCATTAGTTTTTCTTATACATAATCTGTTAATAAGAGTAGGGTATTGAAATCTGCTTCTACTGAGTATCTGGAGCTATCTGTTCCTTTATGTCCAGGAGTGTAGGCTTTAGAATTGGATGCACCAATGTTTGGACCATATGTATTTACAATCACTGTATCTTTTTACATGAAAACAAATGTTTATTATAGAGCATTAAAAAGAAAACACTAATTAACCACCTTAAACAAGCAAATACAAACTCCATGTTGCTAAAAGTTGACAATGACCTGGTAGCATACAAATACCTCAGGTTGGAAAAACATGTTTTGTTTTGTGGGTTTTTTTTTAGTCATTTATACATTGTGGTGGTTAGAATGAAAATGGTCCCTATAAGCTCATAGGGAGTGGCTCTATTAGGACACGTGGCCTTGTTGGAGTAGGTGTGACTTTGTGGGAGGAAATGTATCACTGGGGGTGGGCTTTGAGGTTTCAAGTGCTCAAGCCAGGCCCAGGGTCTCTCTCTTCCTGCTATCTGCCAATCTGAATGTAGAACTCTCAGCTCCTTCTCCAGCACCATATCTGCCTTCATACCACCATGCCATGATAATAATGGGCTAAACCTCTGAATTGTAAGCCAGCCTCAATTAAATTCTTTCCTTTATAGGAGTTACCTGATCATGTCTCTTCACAGCAATAGAAATCCTAACTAATAAATTATTTTAGCAAACATGGCCTGACATGATTTATAACTTGAAGTAAATATAAACATAAGAATAATCTAAAAAAATACCATTAATTTATAGGATCCTATTCAAGATCATCAACTGGACAACTACATACTATAAAAAAACGTCAAGGCCGGTGGTGGTGGCACACGGCTTTAATCCCAGCACTCGGGAGGCAGAGGCAGGTGGATCTCTGTGAGTTTGAGGCCAGCCTGGTCTACAAAGATACACAGAGAAACCCTGTCCTGGAAAAGCCAAAAAAAAAAAAAAAAAAAAAAAAAGGAAAAAAAATCAAGTATGGCTGTGCTAGCACACACCTTTAATCCCAGCACTTGGGAGGTAGAGGCAGTCAGATAGATATTGGTGCATTCCAGGCCAGCCTGGTCTACAAAGTGAGTTCCAGGACAGCCAGAGCTGAAACACAGAGAAAGCCTGTCCCACAAAAACAAAGAACAAAAACCAAACAAACAAAAGTCTATGTTAGTGGTAGGTAGGCAATGCATGAAAGTGTCTCTTAGATCATAATAAGAAAAAAGGTTAAGGCAATGGCAGGCAGTAACCAGAGCACCACCTGTAGAGTCCAGTCCTGGTTGACGGGCATGCACTGCTGGAAGGTTGGTGTGAGCTCCTATAATTTTCAGTTGTGCAATCTCTACCATGCAGGTAGGAATCACACAAGAAGTCTGGGTTGAAGGGTGGTTGTCAACAGGGCTACAGCTCTTTGGTATCCATTCTCAGTTAATTGTTGCACAATCCTCTGTCCTAGACAAATGTTTTTCTGTTTTTTTTTAAATCACACATTAGTTTTACCTGTTCTAAAATCATAGAAACAGAATCACACAATATATGGTCTTTTCTATCTGGCTTCTTTTGCAACATTTGCTTCAAAGGGTCATCTTGTTGTGTAGTTATTTTCTTTTTGTTGAGCAGTATTCATTGTATAAATGTAATCTGTCCTACATCTTGATCAGCAGGCAACAGGATGTGAACTGTCTCACTGGGCATGGCTTGAGCATATATGAGACCTCAAAGCCCACCCCCACAGTGACATACTTCCTTCAACAAGGCCACACCTTCTAATAGTGCCACTCCCTTTGGGAGCCATTTTCTTTCAAACCACCACATTGCATTCCCTGGTCCCAAAGGCTTGTAGCCATATCATAAAGCAAAAATGCATTCAGTCCAACTTCAAAAGTCCCCATAGTCTATAACAGTCTCACACTTATTTAAAAATATAACATTCAAAATCTCTTTTAAGATTTATGAAATCTCTTAACTGTAATCCCTGTAAAATCAAAATAAAAAAGGAGACCACATACCAACATACAATGGCACAAGATATACATTACCATCCCAAAACATAGGGAAAGGAGCATAAGGAGAAAATACTGGACCAAAACAAGACCAAAAAACCAGCTGGACAAACTCCAAACTCTGTATCTCCATGTCTGATGTCAAGTTGCTCTTCAGATCTCCAACTGCTTTCAGCCTTGTTGACTGCAACACACTTCTTTCTCTTAGCTGGTTCCACTCTCTGTTAGCACCTCTCCTCTGGAGGTATCCCTGTGCTCTGGCATCTCCAACATCTTGGGGTCTCCAAGGCAATCCAGGCTTTACCTTCACAGCTTCACATAATGGCCTCTCAAGGCCTCCATTCAGGGACACCCCTGATACATGCCTAACCTCAGCAGCTTTCCATAGTCACAGAGGCAAATTCTGTAATCTTTTTTTCCTGTTTTTTAAAGCCATAACCACATGGCCAAAGCTGCCAAGTTCTGCTGCTTGCTGGGGCTGGAACATGGCCCCTCATTCAATTACATCTTCACCAGCTTCCTATTTTCCATGGTTTCCTTCACTGCCTAAGCTTAGCAGTCCTGGAACTTGCTCTGTAGACCAGACTGGCTTTAATCTCAGAGATCTGCCAGCCTCTGTCTTTGGAGTTCTGGGATTAAAGGTGTGTACTACCACACCTGGTTCTAAGCTTTTCTTTAATTCCTTTTCACAAGTTGGAAAGTTAGCTGTGTGGGATCTTGCCCTGAGGTCATCACTCCCTTTATTCCATTTCTTAATCTGTTTATCTCCTTGAATACAAGATTTAGCTCCATTCCACTTCCTGGTGCTCCTTTTCTCCTCAGATTGTACATTTTGTATTTTTCCTTGCTCAGCTTTCTCCTTTTCATTATAGATCCATATAAGAATGACTAGTAATAAACACACAACAGAGTCAATACTAGACTGTAGCTAGAGTTTTCCTACCTGGCCCATTGTCAGGACAAATCTCTGTCACCCGCCAGTCCCACAGCTGCTCAGACCCAACCAAGTAAACACACAGACTTGTATTGCTTACAAACTGTATGGCTGTGGCAGGCTTCTTGCTAACTGTCCTTATATCTTAAATTAATCCATTTCTATAAATCTATACCTTGCCATGTGGCTCGTGGCTTACCGGCGTCTTCACATGCTTCTTGTCATGGCGGTGGCTGGCAGTGTCTCTCTCCTCCGCCTTCCACTTCCCAGAATTCTCTCAGTTCTCCTCTCTGTTAGTCCCGCCTATACTTCCTGCCTGGCCACTGGCCAATCAGTGTTTTATTTATTGACCAATCAGAGCAATTTGACATACAGACCATCCCACAGCACTAGACTGTTTTGAGTTTTCCTCTATCAATAGAATTAATCAAAATCTCTTCACTTTAGCCTCAGACAGACTCCTTGGACAAAGGCAAAAAGCAGCCACATTCTTTACTAAAATATCACAAGTGTCTAGGCCACATATTTAATATTCTTCTCCTCTGAAACCTCTTGAGCCAGACCACAATTCATCAAATCACACTCAGCACCACTATCTTCCATGCTCCTACTAGTATGTTTCATTAAGCAGCACTTAAAGTGTTTAACTGCTTTTCTAATCCACAGTTCCAAGATCCATATTCCTTCAAACAAAATCATGATCAGGACTATATCATATTGCTGCCAGGGGGACCAGCCTCCAGCAGTGCAGAGCTCAATGGAAAGCCATGGAGTCAGCGTGTACTGTGACTTTTTTATCTGAGGGGGTTAGGGAAAAAGACGCTCACACACTCTCTTGATGGTTTCCTTCAGACCTTTTCTTTATTCTTCTTTGGCATTCTCTATTCTTTATTTTCCTGGTGATTTCTTTCTTTCATCCTTGATGTTTTCCTGCTAACCCTCTCATTCCTGATGTTTTTCTTCTAACTCATAGTCTCAGTGTTTTCATTCTAGCACATTTTAACTCTATCTATATTCTTTCCCTTACAGCTTATATACCCCAGCAAAATCTTTCAGCCAATATAAAAATTACAATGTGGTTACATTCTGTTTTTCAAGTGAATGATTACAATGATTACAAAACAAACAGTAAAAAACAGCATGTTTTCCATATCCCTTAGATGATTACACATTTTACGTATTACAGGTGAAAAACAAATTATCCCAAGAATCCACATACATTCATACTCAAGCAACTTGTTATAGATTAACCATGTAGGCAAACAAGATATTATTCTCAGTCAGGTCTTTTACTGGCAGGCTGCATTTTTGTAGTTACAAAGAAAGGGCCAGTTACTTTATTATTTATCTTCAAAGGTAATCTTACAAGGAATCTTAAAGGATTCGCAAACCTAAACTTTTATATATGAAAAAGAATTGGTCAGCTCTACTTTAAATCTTTGGGGTACATAGCCACTCATCAATAGTTTCTTATATCAGGAGACTGAGGGCAAAAATGAGCACAAGGAATTAATCATCACCTTTGATCACCAATCAAACCTACTAAGGAAAGTATGTCAGCGAGCAATAATTGGGCTGCTTCATATTTTTTATTCTAACCTAATGAATCTATAACTCAGCTATGTGTTCTTGTGAACTTTAGATTGTTTTCTTGGGTTATTCATCTTAAAACTATTATCCAAGCACCTAATCTAACCTGAAGTTATTTTAAGGCTTTGTTTCAGCTAATGATGCACACAGAAACCTGTGGATGCATCTTTCAGCATTAAGAGAAATAAAATTTGAGCCAGTCTGGCTCCTGGGACTCAATAGTTTTTCTTAATCATTAACCTGAACTGCAATCTATGCAGCTCCTTAGGGAAAACTCATAGGCCTTAGCTATGTAACATTTCCTTGTATTTATTTTTATTCATCAAAACTCTGTGTAAGCTAACATTACTATTATCAATTAGACAGTACAGCTTAGGGAGGAATCATCTTCATAACAATCCACAGGTAAAAATGCCATTAGATTGGGATGTTTCTATGAGATAAACACACTACATAACAGGCGGTGGGAATCTCCCCACACCCATTCATACCATGCCAGATAGCAGAGGAAGATGGCAGCAGCAAACATGTGAAGGCACAGCAGAAGCAAAAGACATTCTGGGGTCTGCGGTCTCAGGGCCTTGCCTATCTGAGAGTCACCTGTCAGGGATTTTCCTCCTAGTGGGCTGATGCCACCTGCTGCTCCTCTAACATGGCTACCAGCACTATCACAGCAATACCCCAGTCTCTGGTACCAACTTCTGTCTTAGGGATTCTATTATTGTGAAGAGACACCATGGCCATGGCAACTCTCATAAAGAAAAACATTTAATGGGGTGGCTGACAGTTTCAGATATTTAATCCATCATCACCATGGTGGGACATGGGGGTGGAGAAGGAGCTGAGAGTTCTATATCTAGATCAGCAGGCAATAGGAAGTGAACTTTCTCACTGGGTGTGGCTTGAGCATTTATGATACCTCAAAGCCTACCTGCACAGTAACATACTTCCTTCAACAAGGCCATACCTCTTAATAGTGCCACTCCCTTTGGGGGCCATTTTCTTTTGAACCACCACAGCAAGGTAGTGCTATTTGGGGCTATGCTCAACCCTAGAGAGGCCAGGCCACCATTTACAACTTAGGCAAGCTTCAGCTGAGAATCCCAGCAGGTAAATCAGTGTCTGTATCTGGAGAAAGGTGGAGATGGGAGCATTGCCTTTGTGGACCATTGCCTTTGTGAATCTGACTCTTTACAGTACTGTGAAGTTGGAAGGAGCCAATCTTCTCCCCATATGTCTCCACATTGTTTGGAAAAAATCAGGTCAGAGGACAACCTGTGGAAATCGGTTCTTTCCTGTTACCATATGGATCACAGGAATTCAGTTCTAGCTGTCAAGTTTGGTGGCAAGTGCTCTTTCTGGCTGAGCCATTTTGCTGGTCTGGAAGCAGCATTTTTGTTAGTTAGAGACCCAGTGATGCCTATTAGAATTTTTTAAACTGGATAAGACATTTTTCTTTCCTGCCAACTAGTGGATGAGACCAGGTTTACTATAGATTCAATGAGGAAGCTACAGTTTCATGTTTTTTGAAAGTTTTAAATTGGCATATATGTTCATTGTACATATAATGAGTTTCATTATAACATTTTAATACATGTATATATAAAGCACTTGGATCATATGCACCCTAATTACACTCTTGCCCCCTCCCACTCCTGCTGATGGTCTCTTTCCTCTTCAACAGATAATTCCCCTTCTAATTTTATGGTGTGTGTGTGTGTGTGTGTGTGTATACAATGATTTTAATTTAGATTACTTACTGAAGGTTACTTACAGGAATATGGGTAAAGGGTTATTACAGGAGCATTGGCAACTTACCAGTATTTACAACACTGAAGAATATTTCCCTCCGACCCCAGCAACCAATAACTCTATAAACACTCAGGAAGCCCCTTACCCTGTATAATGGAGTGTTGAAAGGCCCTATGCAGGTCTTGAGCAGGTGATCACAGTTTCTGAAACTTCAAGAGTACAATGGTCATATCATATCCAGAGGATAGTGTTTCCTAACACTCCACCCAACTCCATCCTATGACTTGTACATTCTTCAGCTTGCTGTTCTTTGATCTTCCATGAGTTTTGGGGTGGTATAATTGGCCAATTAATGGCTGAGCATTCCACTGCCTTTTTGTTTGTCTGTTTGTTTGTTTCTCAAGACAGTGTTTGATTGTGCGGCCCTGGCTATCCTGGAACTCACACTGTAGACCAGGCTGGGCTCGAACTCACAGACACTCTGCCTGCCTCTGCCTCCCAAGTGCTGGGATTAAAGGAGTGCACCACCAACACCCACCTCAACAGTCTCTTGTTGTCAGAGCTCTGACCAGTTAAAAGTCTCTAAATAATTACTAGTCACTTTTCCTATGACCAAAGTTGACAAAACACTATTTTATAGGTAAAACCATAAGTATTTAGGAAGCAATTTGACAGGAAATCTTGTCCATTTAGCACAACAACAGCAGTAGCTTCTCTAGTAGAGCCTGTGACCTTCCTGGCCCCTGGGTTTGACCAGGTGTCTTAGTTAGAGTTTCTATTGCTGTAATTAGACACCATGACCATGGCAACTCTTATAACGGAAAAACATGTAATTGGGGTGGCTTATAGTTTCAGAGGTTTAGTCCATCATCATCATGGTGTGACATGGTAGCATGCAGTCAGACATGGTGCTGGAGAAAGAGTTGAAAGTCCTACATCTTGACCCACAGGCAAAAGGAAGTCATCTGAGTGTCACACTGAGTGAAGCTTGGGCCAAAGGAGACCTCAAAGCCCACCCCCACAGTGACACACTTCCTCTAACAAAGCCACACCTCCTAACAATGCCACTTGCTATAAGTGTATGGGGGCCCATTACATTCAAACTACCACACCAAGCATGAGTTGAGTTGAACAGGCCTCAAATCTAAGCACAAAGTGGTTGGTTACCCTCACAGTAATCATGCCATTATTGCACTGATGGGCATGTCTTGCCTGACAGGCCAGTAGTATAGCAGACAGGATCCGTAGCAGAGTAAGACTATTGATGAGAGTTCTCCCCACCAGCCTACATAGCATCTTCTAACACTGTGACAGCTAGCCAGCATGGAGGAAGAAGCAGCTATAATACACATGTGCATCTGGAAGTACGCATTTCAATCGCAATTAGCCAGGTGGAGCTTCTGTTACAAAGATCCCTCACTAAGTGTGTTTTGTATTTGAGCTACATTGTATCAAAAATGGTTGAGAGTATGTTCCAATTGGTCTTCACAACCTGATACACTGACAGAAAATTATCTTCAAATTCTGAGGCAGGAAAAGAGAAGGAGTGGTTGTGGAGGCAGGTGCTATTTTCTTCAAGCTTCTGCTTGGGGAAAGGGTATGCATGCATCTATCATAAATCATATGGCCTTGCATGAGTTTAAGAGGGTGGTGAAGAGTATTTTCCCCATGTGGGCCACCAAATATTTATGAACATTTATACCTACTTTGAGATAGTATGATGTGTTCTCCTTGTTGCTAATGTATCCTATAATATGTCTTCTAGGATTTCTTTGAATTTGTAATTGTTAATCATGATTGCTGATTGGATTTAGAACCACCATGGAAACACACTTCTGTGTGTGTCTATGAAGATGTTTCTGGAGAGGTTTTACTGAGCAGGGAAGATTCACCCTGAACGTGGGTGGTGCCATTTCATGGGCAAACTGAGCACCACCATCGGTCTCTGCTTTCTGATTTTAGACATGCCAGCCTCCTTCCACACCTGCTGTTGTAACTTCCCTGCCAGGATGGGCTGTGTCCCTAGAACAGCAATCCTGAACAACCCCCCCTTACCTTAAGTTATTTCTTGTTGAGTGTTTGATCAGAGTAACCAATGCAGAATTGTAGCAGATGTTTTCTCAATTTAAAACGGCTAACCCCAAGACATCTCCAGGGATGGGAATTGTTGATGAGGAGAGGAAAAGGCCATGACTCCCAGATACATCCTTTGTGGTACAAAAATATCATGTGTTTTTTTCTAAGACAAGGGAACAGATTGGCCTAAGAACCTGGGGGTAAGAAGCATGTTTTAGAACCATAGCAGTCAATATCTAACTCTGAACTCTTGGTCTACAAGGCGTCCTCATTTGAACTTTTTTTCACCCCAAGTTAGTTTCCTTTATCCACTTCAGTAATTTCCTAAGTCAGTTATTAACTCAATTAGAATTTGGCTTATAATTTGACCTCTGTTCTCATCCTCTCTTCCTTGGGTATCTATTGCTAGAATTCCAGCAGTCAGGCACTCTGGGAAGGAACAGTGGAGAAGGCTAGGGATAGTCACTCACTGTAGGTAGGAGCATCACTTCCCTTTCTGTCTTACGTGTGTAAAAATGTCAAAGATTCTTATGATGGAGAGGGAGTGTAGCAGGCAGCAGCCTGAAGATCTGTAGGTGTCCATTCAAGTCCCAGCAAGGATGCCCACTGGAGACCCAGTGGGCTTGTGGCAGGGTTTTGAGCACCTTCCTTATTAATCCTCGTGAAGGTATGCCTGCTCCTGGCCTCAGCTAGCCATTTCTCACAAGCTGGGCAAGTGGGAACTTTTGGATCTTGTTTGGACCACATTCACTAGAGGAAAATTCATAGAGTGTTTCTAATTCTCCCTTGTTTTCCCAATTCTTGTCTGCAGGACTTGCATTCATAGTGGTTGGTCTCAAAACACAGCTAGACACCTCTAAATTCTCAGGCACCTCAGTTTAACATGGAACTGTGGATTAGGACTACCTTTCCTCCTCAAATCACAAAGCAGTAAGAAGATTGAAGCTTTGGTCCAACTCACTACCCATCTTTCCCTCCCTTTCACAGCAAGGCCAGGAGTAGGTAGAAAGGAAACCAATTCTGTTTGCTTCCTGCTCCTCCACTTTTCTGGTCACACATCAGGCAGAATGTTTTTCAACCCAGCAGATTAACATCTAGTGATTTTATGTTCCCAAATGCATGCGTAGGCGGTCATAAGGGAAGTGGGCACAGCTGAGTTCCTTGGCTTGAAAGCTGAAAAGCAGCACGTCCCTCATCATCCCGTCACACCAGCTATGGAGCTTCTGCATGTGGTGTCTGAGCAACGTTTCCAAACCTGCATCTCCATATATGTGGATCAGAAGTTCCCATCACCACTAAGGTTCAGGTTTATCTGGGCTGTCTGGCCAGCCTATGGGGCAGAACTTAGGACTCTGTAATTTTGGAGAAGAAAAAGGGAGGATTACAGGGGATCTGTATCTGTCTCAGAATTTTTTTTTTTTAGTCTGATTTGTCAAAGTGCTTGCCTAACCTGCACTAGCAGGGTTTTATTCCCAGCATTGTGCAAATGGAGCATGGTGGTGTGTGCCTGTAATCCCAGAACTCAATGGGGTAGAGACAGGAGGACCAGAAGTTCAAGGGTATCCTTCAATACATAGGAAGTTAAGGCTCACTAAAAAAAAAAAAAAAAAAAAAAAAAAGGTAGAGCTGGGTATGTTGGTGCATGCCTGCAACCCCAGGAAGCTAAAACAGGATTGCAAGTTCAAGTCTAGCTAGCCTAAGCTGCATAAGGACGGCCTGTCTCAAACAACAAAAACACCAAATTTGTAGTCACCAGTAGTGTTAGGTTTATCCAAAGACCAACTTAGCTTCATGAAACCTGTATCTCCAACTTCTGCCTCTAGTTTTCCTTCCTATAAAGGCTGTGTGTGTGTGTGTGTGTGTGTGTGTGTGTGTGTGTGTGTGTGTGTGTTTGTGCATGTGTGTGTGTATGT
>CABHPR010129447.1:4785-49166 GCA_902168415.1 Peromyscus melanophrys | reverse complement strand
TTTTTAAGTATTTATGTTTCTAACCAGCTTTGTGCTGCTTCCAACCTCAGTCAGAGATGCTTCTTAGTGTAGTGAGCGGTTAATGCAGAGACTGACGCGGAACTGTTCAGAGTGCTAGAGCAAGAGACTGGATGCTCAAGCGCAGATGGAACATCTGTATGTCTGTACAAAACCACCACAAGGATCATGGAATATCATGGAAGAGGAGGCAGAAAGAATGCTAAGAGCAGAGGATGAGAAGTGTTGAGAGATGCTGTCTTCTGGACATGACCTGACTGTTTCTCACATGAACTAACAGTAGTTTAGGGCGCCTACCGAAGATCTGTAGAAGATCAAGTCAGTTAAACATTCCAGCATGGAGACAGGGGGCTCCCAAGGCCCAATCTCCAGCTGAGGAGCTATTGACAACTGATGGCTGTTGGGGGAGGAGAGAGTGAGTTTTCTCCAAGAATATGGTCACTACTAGGTTTCCCATGCCCAGTGAATGACCTCACATCCTGTACACATGAAGAGCACCATCTGGATTCAGTGAGTTAGAAAATAAGTAAATAAATAAATAAATAATGACAGGACAACATGAGGTTGGGAGGGAGATTGAGGCAACATCCTAGGGGGGCAGTGTTGAAGAGCAGACTGTAGGGAGGATAACGATCAAGATACATTGAATACATGTCAGATATTTTCAAAGGATAAATAAAAAATAAAATTAGATGAGGATATTTAAAATCTGGGAGAAAAAAGACTAGAAAGGGATAATGGGGGGGGGGGTGTGGAGATCTGCACAAAAGTAGACTGACTCTCCTAAAAGCAAGAAAGTTTAACCACAAACGGCTTGTTAGACTTCAAGAGAGATGGTTGGGGATGTCAGTTGCTGTCATACACAGCACATGGCTGAAGCAGGTTACAGGTTCAAGGGGCACCTGATAATTCTGTGGTGCACACATGCTAGTCCAGGCTCTCGGAGAAGCATACACCAAGGTGTGGTTCGGTGAACGAGGATTTTATAAAGCTACGTTTTATGACAGAAAATGGGACAGAAACCAAAAAATCCAGGCACTGTAACTCTATCCCCCAATAGTGAAAAGACAAAGGAAGAATGAGACGCCTTCAGATACACAGTCTAAAAGGACTCAGCATCCTGTGGTTTCTATTCTCTTGCAGAGAATTTCCTGTCTTGTATTTGAATAACATATATAGTTTTATAATATTTTCATTTATATGTCTTCTTTTAATACCTGCAAAATATTTTGAAGGGTACAAATGTTTGTAGACATTTAATTGTTTTCAATTTTACTTTTGTATGAACATGCAAAGTATTAAGGTTTTCAAACATTTTGTTTTTCTTCCCCATCCCTCTTTGTCACCTCCTACCTCTAGTCACCTCCTTCCCCTATTATGTCACATGTCAAAGGGGTAAGGAAAATGTAGTGTATATATATTTTGTTCAGCAATAAAAAAAATGAAAATTTCAGGAAAATGAATAGATCTGAAGAGTATTCTGTTAACTGAAGTAGTCCAGACTCAGAAGAACGGAAATAAATGTTCTCTGTCATTTGCAGATCCTGACACTTTTAGGATTTATTCCTGATGTGTATATGTGTGTGTGTTTGAGTATATGTATGTGCACTGGAGGTCAGAAAGGGTCATCAGATCTCCAGGAAGTAGAATTACAATGGTGCTGAGAACCAAACCTGGTTCTTCTGCCAAAGCAGCAAGCGCTCTTAAGTGTTGCTCCATCTCTGCAGTCCAAAGTCCTCCTTTCAAAGTTTGCGTGTTTGTAAATAAGGGGATAGGAAAACTGGGTAGAGTAATGAACCGGGTAATATCATGAGAGGGCAACAAGGGAAAGGGAGTGGAGGAGGGCAATGGTGAGAAAGTAAATTCTCTACGGCATTTATAAGCTTCCGAGTACTCTTGTTGCATAGTGAAGTCCTTGTGGAGACTTTAGAGCACGTGAACCCTCCCCAACACCAACAGATGCGATTACATGGAATTAACAGGTTTCTACAAAGCAAAATAAACCATCAACTGAGCAAACAGCCCACAAAACAGAAGTCAATCCTGTTTTAAAAAATGTTCAACATCCTTAGTCTTCAGGGAAATGCAAATTAAAAAAATACTTTGTGATATCACTCACCCCATTCGTCAACAAATATGGCAACAAATATTGTAGAAGATGCATGCAGAGAGGAAGTTTCATCACTCTAAGTGGGAGTACAGCTATGGCAAACAGTTTGCAGGGTCCCCAAAAGTAAAATTAGCACTACCATATGACCCAGCTATCACTCCACCTACCGTGGAGATATTTACACTCCATGTTTATTGTTGCTATGCTTATTGAGTACAGTAAGGAAACAGAAATAATTTGTCAATCAACAGATGAATTGCTAATAAAAATATAGTATGTACTGAAAAGAAATTATTGCTCAACTGTAAAGCAAAACAAAACCATGAAATTTTCAGGAAAATGGACAGACTTAGAAAGTGTATTAACTAAGGTTGTCCAATCTCAGCAGTAAAATAAAATGATGCCTTTGAGGCTTTTTGCGTCTAAAACTCACATCTCTCAACTTAAATTCAGACATTCACCAACTCACTCTCCTCAGACTGCTTGTTTCTAAGTAGATTTCTACTTAATGATATTTATTCTCCACAATTCTCCCAAAGATTACTTCCTGAATATCAAAACCACTTTAGCAGACTCTGATATCTCTTTCAAACTACTTTCTTGATCTCTTTACAAAGACATTTAAAGACACTCTAGGTAGAAGAAGCCTAAAGTATCTCTTTCTTAGTTTAGGAACCTCTCATATGCTGGCCTCTACACATTGGACCATTTTGTCTTCCTCACTCTTAAATCCTCCTGGGGCTAAATAAACTCGTTGAAATTACTCTATTACTGAACATACTTTTTGAAGGGCTATTTTTTATTTTATGTATTTCAAAGTTTTCACTTTTCAGTTGTTAAATAAATATACCTTAAGTTAATTGACACATATAAATAGAAAATTGGGCAATGTATATACTATATTAAATGCTATTAATCTTTTCTCAATACTATGTAAATAATTTTCAATGGATTCAGGTACATGTCAACATTTACATGTATATCTGCATTTATGAATCTTTATATTTATTCATATATTTTCACTTGACAAATTCATAGAAGGGAATTAATGAACCGAGATTTTCTTTTCTTGCAGTGAACAACGAAATGTTGGAGCACTCATTTCTATGACTGACAACCAACACTTCTCACCATACCATTTAATAATGCTAGTTATTTCATGAACAGGAGGAGGAGTTTCTCTTTTTTTTTCTTGTTATCTTGTTCTGTGGTGAACATTTTTAATGTTCTTTTTAGGTGTTTTATTTCTCCTTCCTTCTCTGTCTCCAATGAATCCAAGGTGTCTCAGTTGTGTGTCTTTAGACAGTGTCTCTATGTCAGCTGTTCTTTAATGTATAGTTCCTGTTCAGAACTTTATAATCCTCTACCCAGCACCTCATATGGATTCTCAACAAGCATCTCAAGTTTGATATGTCCAAAATTAGAATCCCAGTCTTTACTCCAACTCTATTTTCCCTGTCTTAAGAGCTGTCATTGATTCCTTTCTGAAATCTTTGCACAAAAAATCACTGTGAAAGAATACTTACATAAGTGACCCCTACATTTTTGTCTCTTTTGAGAATATGGCTATAGGATCTTATATAAAGAAGGCAGGATCTTCTGGCAGGTGTGTTTTCTTCAGTTTTTCCTATTCCTGTCTAGAATAAAAATACTCTATCTGAACATAGAGAAACCTTTTTGAAACCATGAATAAATGAATGTCATATGAACAGATAACAATCGCCAGCAATTTACAGTGTTCAGGGGTCAGGGAGGGTAAAGAGATGGTTTAGTGGGTAAAGATACTTGCTACCAAACCTGATGACCTGAGTTTGATCCCAAATACACACACACATGCACTGCATAGATAGATAGACAGACAGACAGACAAATAGAAGATAGATAGATAGATGATAGATAGATAGATAGATAGATAGATAGATAGAAAGAAAGAATGTAAAAAATATTTTTAAAAGGTTATTGAGGCTATTGGTCCTTTTCTAAGTATTCACACTAACTTTAACTAGTTCCTGATTTTTATAATGTGAGAAAAATTAACCTCCATTTAATTAAGCTATTATAATTCAGCTGCTGTAAAATGTAGTCAAACATAATTAGAAACTAACACAAAGGCATTTCTAAAAGAAGACTGTGACAAAACTTGGAAATTCTGAGCATATATGTTGACTGAAACATTAAGTTTATGTTAATAAAACAAGTGCCTATTAAAAATGGCTGCCTTTGGACTGAGAAACACTAAGTACACAAAAACTATTGATTAACTTTTGGTATCTTTTCCTACCATTGTTCACAGGGACCAAATGTCTCAAATGAAGGCTCAGTAAAGATTCATAAATGGCCAATCGGTAGCATTCTCATTTTAAAACATTATAATGACATGTACTTGGTGTCAATTCCATCTTAGTCAAGTCCATGGTCAAGTGGACTTAGAAAACAGACAAATACAGCAAAATCTCATTTCCCAAGACAGTAAAATTCTAATCAATCAGCTCTTATTTAGTATTGTTAGAAGTTGATTGATTATGCATAACAACATGTGTTGTTATGCATGTATTGACAAAAAGACTACATATAAGCTTGTATATGTATGATACATTTGCATTTAAGGAGAGAAAGGAATTCCATTGGGGAGGTAAAGAAATAGGAGAAGAATTGCCCTTCTGAATATACAATAGATTTAACCTACATTAAACTATAACATTTTTGCCGGGCGTTGGTGGCACACGCCTTTAATCCCAGCACTCGGGAGGCAGAGCCAGGCGGGATCTCTGTGAGTTCGAGGTCAGCCTGGGGTACAGCGTGAGTTCCAGGAAAGGCACAAAGCTACACAGCGAAACCCTGTCTCAAAAAAACAAAAAAAAAAAAAAAAAATAGCATTTTTATGGAAACTACATATAAATTTTGAAGAAAGTATTTTCTAGATATCCACAGGAACAAAAGCTAGTCAAGTAAGGAGCTTTAACCCAGCTTGGCTGTGTAACTGAGCAGAGGATAATTCCAGGTGACTCTTAGCAACTGCACCTGAGTACTGTTACTGGGATGTTTCTGAAAGACTACGATGAATGCAAATTAAAATCCAAACTAATTTCAGTAATTACAGTGTTGGTGGTAATGTTGATACTATTACACTGACTGTTCTGTGTATGTTGTGGAATAATGCAAATTCCTTTAGAAGCATTGAAACACAGAACAAGCAAGATCAAGAAGTTCAGTGAAAACCCTACAGTTCTAAGTTTGAATTAATTATGTAAATCATAATTTGAATTATTAATTGATGGAATGAATTTATGTTAATAATATATTTTATCTTTACATAATAAGTAAATGTTGCTTAGGCTTTAATTTCTTTAAGTTAAAACTAACTCGTGAGCAATTCTAGTGTTTATGGGCTGTAAGCATGTTTCACCAAAAGAAAAAAGGCCTTTTGTAAGCTGAAAATCTAAACTCTGAAATTTTTGAGATGAACCTAAAGACATTGTCCAAGGAGAGAGTCAGATAACCGTACTATTAGTAGCAAATCAGAAGGACCAAAAGGGCAATGTGAAGATGTTTCTACTGGACAAAAATAAAATAACTTTTAAAAAACATTACCTGCAATATTTTTGAATACATACTATGAGCTACCAATTTAAAAGAAAACAGACACTGTCTTTAGAAGATTCTAAAGAGTGGGGCAATGGTAGTGTATGCTTTTAATCCCAGCATTCAGGAGACAGAGGCAGGTGGATCTCTGTGAGTCTGAGGTTAGCCTGGTCTACAGAGTGAGTTCAAGGACATCTAGGACTGTTACACAGAGAAATCTTATCTTGAACACTGCCTCCCCCCCCAAAAAAAAAAGATTCTAAAGAAACTAATCATTGTAAGTTTTTTATATGCCTAATCCAGTTAATTTATACATATGTTATTTCACATATTTATATGACTTTCCTGTTAAGAGAATATAGTCCTTTAACTTTCAAGAGTATAACTCACTGTTTTAAATTAGGATCACCACACTATGCTGAACCATAAATATTCTCAGTGTATTCTTTCTATTCAACTGAAAATGTATATTATTTGAACATCTCCCCAAGCTCAGAAACAAAATCACTCCTTTTAGAACATGCTAGGTCTGAAGAAGTGGGTCAGTGAGTAATGTGTTTGCCAAGTGAGAAGGACTGAGTTTGAATCCCACAAACCACATGGAGGAGGACAGAGCACATGCATCTGTAATCTCAGCACTCCTGCAGACAGAGAGACATGAACACAGACAGGAGCATCCCCAGGAGCTCCCAGGAGAGCCAGCCTGCTCTCATATACAAAAGAGATCCCATGTCAAACAATGTGGACAGCAATGAGTGACACCTGATGTCGTCCTCTGAACGCTACATGTGCACCCGGCATGAATGCACCTGCATGTGTAAACACACACACACAGAGAGAGAGAGAGAGAGAGAGAGAGAGAGAGAGAGAGAGAGAGAGAGATGAATATAACAAGAGAATATGTCAATTATCAATCTTATCTTTGTCATATAACCAGCACTTACGGATAGCAAAAGAATTTGTAAGAGACAGAGTCTCTCTACAGAAATATTGTGCCTCATAAATGAAGGCACTATGAGAAAATTCACCATTACACGATTGTTAATGAAAAATGAATTGTTGAACTCAGGCAATAACCCTCAGTAATTATTTATGTCAAGTGGTGGCCTCTGGGGTGTAAAGTTCAGATCTCTTTTCAAAAATAGATTTACCTTTCCTCTGCGGGGAAAAAGCTGCTGGGGGAAGAGAGAGAAGAAATGAATGACTAGGTGAGAGCAAACTTTATAAATAAGCTATTTTTTCAAAAAGCTAAATGAAAGGAAAGATAAATATGTTAATATTAGTATGTACATATTATTTAGATTCTGAATTAAACAAAAAGTTTCCAGTGAAGGAAATTTTTGAATTGACTAGAATGTGACAACATCAAGGGATGACTGTAAAATTGCTTGTTGTGACAAAGGTTTCTTCCTTACTAGTTTATAATAAAACATAGAGAGTTGTCTGTAAAGTACTTTTATTCAAAATATTTTGAAACAAAAATTAGAATACATTTGAAAAAAGACTGACAATACATTTTTCTTTTATTAGTTTTACTTTTAATTGGCAATTTTATATTTTATATATTTATCTACTATACAAAATAATGCTTTAGTAAAGCTTGTAGGGGCCAATTCAGGGCAATTGGCATATCTATCACCTCAGATTCATGCTAAGGTTTTAGTTGTTAAAAGTATTTGGCTGTATTATTCTCTCCATTTTAAAATATTTGGAAATTACATACTAAATATTTATTTCTCTTGGTGTTTAATTCAGTTCTCTTTTTTCCATTTGTTGAAGATATTTTTCCTCACAAGGCCTTTCTGATTGGAGCTATCCTTCCCTCTCTTCCTCTCAGCTCCTCCCCAACCCCACTCCCATGTGGATCCACCCACTTTCTGTCTCTTTTAGAAAAACAGAATTCTAAGGCATAATGATAAAATATAAAACAAAAACTAATACATTGGAATATGAAAAACAAACAGAAGGAAAAGAGGCTACAAAAAGGCACAAGAAAAAAATATAGATACAGAGACCCACATTCAAACACTCAAGAACCCCATAATCATACTAAACTAGAAGCCATAATAAACATGAAAAGGACCTGTAAGGGAAAAAGAGAGAGAGAAACATATATAAGATAAAGGTAAAAGATAAAATAAAATAAAAAATACCAGCCCTGACATGACATTATGAGACAAGGAACCGCCACTGATGCTGCTGAGTTCATTTTCTGTTGGCCATCTGGTGCAGGGCATGAAGCCTACCTTAGACATTAGTTTGTTCCCCAGTGAGACTCCCTTCGAGAAAGCTAAATTTGAATTTTCAAGTGGTTATGAATTGGAGATAGCTGCTGGGTCAAGGATGTGGTGTGTTCTACTTTCCTTTCAGCCCTAGGGCCCTGTCTGGTGCAGACCCATGCAGGCCCTATGCATATTGCTTCAGGCTGAGTTCATTCTGTGTCAATCCTGTTGATTTAGACCATCTTTTTTCCTTGGTGTCCTCCCTCGCTCTGGCTCTTACACTCTTTCTGCCTCCTCTTCCACAGGTTTCCCTGAAACCCTAAGGGATTTTATGGAGATATTCTATTTAGGGTTGTATGTTCCAAGGACTCTGCATAATGTCTGCTTTTGGGATCTTTGAATTTGTTCCCATATGCTGCAGGAGGAAGCTTCTCTGAGGACAGCTGAGGAAGGTGTCAGTATAGGGTATCTCTATACTCTAATCTATGAGTATAGAGAATGTCATTAGGAGTCATTTTCTTGGTACTTAAAAAAAAAAAAAAAAAAAAAAAACAGTAGTATTTGGTTTTATTCTAGGCCCCTGAACTATCAAGTCTCACATTCCCAGTAAACCAAGCAGTCAGGTATGGGTTCCAGTTCAAAAGTGGGCCTTAGGTAAAATCAGATATTGCTTGGTTACTCCCACTACCATTGTGCCACCATTGAACTAGCATATCTTGCAGGCAGGAAAACATCGTAGATGAAAGGGTTTGTGGCTTGGTTGGTGTTTACTCTTCATCTTTGTTAGCATGTAGAGTACCTCTGTGTACCAAAGTCACTAAAAACAGAGGTGAAGGCTTTATGTAGGCACTAGCTTGACTTCAGTGCATTGTGTAAGTGTTCTCTTCAACAATGGGATTTGACATCAATTTGTGGAAAGCAACCAATAGTCTTGGCTGGGCTGGATTGTTTGGGAGTTCTCATGGGACCCTTTTGGTAAACAACTCAATTAAATGTAACCCAGTCCCAGAACTGGAAGCTTCATTTAGTCACGAGACATGCTCAGTTGGGGCTCTATATCTATGTTATTTGGTAATTTCATTTAGATTGTCTTCATATATGTATATATTTTGCAAAGCTTCTACTGTATTAGGTTTCCATACTACTGCTCAAATGGCCCTTAATTTTATCTGTCTCTCCCAGTATTCGCTCCCATATACCCCTCTTCCTCTCCCTGCCACTTGATTCTGACATTCCAGCACCCCCCCATCCATCCATAACTATCTATTCTATTTCTTAGGGAGATCTATCACCCCCAGTCTCTTACTATATCCATAACCTCTGTGGTCCTATGGATTATGGCTTGGTTATCATTGACTTAACAGTTAATACATGTAAGCAAATACATAACCTATTTATCTTTCTGGGTCTGGGATATCTCACACAGGATAATTTTTTCTAGTTCTATCTATTACCTGAAAATTTCATGACTTTCATGTTTTAATGGCTAAGTAATATTCCATTGTGTAAATGTACCACATTTTCTTTATATATGCATCTGCTAAGGGAGTATCTAGGTTGTTCCTAATTGCTGGCTATTATGAATAGAGCAGCATTGAAAATGGTTGAGCAACTGTCTCTGAGATGTGATGAAGCATCCTTTGGTTATACGCCCAAGAGTGGTATAGTTGAATACTGAAGTAGATGGATTCCTGTCTTCCTGAGGAACCACCACAACTATTTTCATAGTTGCTTACAAGTATGAACCCCCTCTGGCAATGAAGGTAAGTTCCCCCTACCGCACTTCTCCACAAGCTGAGCTGTGTTACTGATCTTATGTTATTGATCATGTGTTATTGATCTTAGCTGTTCTGACAGGTGTAAGATAAAATCTCAAAGTACTTTTGATTTGCATGTCCCTGATGTTGGACATTTCTTAAAGTGTTTCTTGGCCATTTGAGATTCCTGCATTGAGAATTCTCTGGGTACAGGTCTAAACAGAGAACTCTCAATTGTCTCCTGTGACAATGAGTTCAGCGCTATTCTCCACTTTCCCTTCTATCAGGGTCAGTGTATCTGACTTTATGCTGAGGTCTTTGATCCATTTGGAGTTGAACTTTGTGCAGAGTGATAAGTATGGATCTATTTGCATTCTTCTACATGCGGCCATCCAGTTTGACCAGCACCATTTTTCAAAGATGCTGTCTTTTTTTCCAGTATGTGAGAGTTAATTGTTGAGGAATAATCTATTTGTACACTGTGAATATGCGTCACTCTGACTGGTTTAATAAAAAGCTGAATGATCAATAGCTAGACAGGATTTTCATGGCAGAGAGAATGCTGGGAAGAAGGTCAGAGTCGCAAGAAGACAACGCCAGGGAGGCAGACCAAGCAGCAAGGCCTTTACAAAGTAAAGGTAACCTAGCCACATGAAAGAATGTAGATTAAAAGATATGGGTTAATTTAAGTTACAAGAACTAGTTAGAGATAAGCCCAAGCTGTCAGTCGGAGTTTCATAATTAATAAGTCTCTGGGTCATGATTTGGGAGCTGGGTTGGTAGAACAGAGGAAGACTAGCTACAGTATGTTCATACATTTCTTTAAGGAATTAATTCATTTCATCGCTAAGGACTTTATATCTATGAAAGATTTTATATGATATTTGTCTTACGTTTCAGCTTAGTTGCATCTCTCAGGGCCTGCTGTGGTAGGGTTGCTGGGCTATAGAGGAGATACATTGTCCTAGCTATTGTTTATTGTACTTTTACTCTGGTTTCCAGGCATCTGGGTTTGGGAGATTATAATTCTAGGTGTTAACATCTGTACTTGTCTGTTATGTGGGTGTTTTGTTCCTTGGTTTCTGTTGCCCTCTCTGGTTCTTAGGAGAAGGTAGTGACTACATGTTGCCTGACAAGTAGTTCTTTTGGGATCTTGCTAGGTGTGGCTTCTGGAATTTCCTGGTAAAATATGTTTCTAGGTATTAGGAACTGACATTTAGGAACAAATGGGATCAGAGTGGGGCAGAAGAGGTCCTCACGAGGGAGGAAAACAGGGTGTTCCACCAGGATCTGCTTAGTAACCTGGGAATGGGGCCAAAGTGAGAAGAAGCCACAACAGGAAATCTGCTGCAGAGCTGACGGTCAGCCTGGGGGACTGACAGGAAAGGAAGGAGGGTGAGAGAGTGAAGATCTGATGTTCACCCATGTGCTTCACTAGCTTACTTGTTTCTCAGGCAAACATGACTGGTGAGTTCCCAAGGAATGCCTCCTGGAGTTAGGAGCTAGGATAACACATGAGTGGACAAGGTTGGAAGAGAAGGTCTATATGAACCACTGGATATGGAGGCAGAGGAAGGAGGGGCTGCAGCAGGTGGTCTGCTACCGAGTTTCAGGTGAGACTGCAGTCTTGGATTAGGAGGAGAGCGGAGAGAGATGAAACTTCACAGTAAGGCTACCTGCTTCCCTGGCTTGAACGTAATTCTGTGTTCTGAAATGTGGAATACCAACTGGGGACAAGGCTCAGATGTGACAAATGGGTAATGATGACTTCTGGGTTCTAAAGTGCCTCACTATCCAGTGGAGGAAAAGACAGTCCATGGTCCTCACTACAATGAAAGATGCTGTTTTTAAACAGGAAAACAAAATGATAAGTGAGTACTGAGAATAAATGACTTATTATTGGGGGACATCAGACTTGGTAGTTAGGAAGAGGGCACTGAAGCTGAACTAGAAAGAAATCTGAAATTTGGAGAATGTTTCAAACTGAAGGTAGAACTTGCATAAGGAAAAACAGTGTTCTGGGAATGGAGCTGAGCCCTGTGACTGGACAAGACAGTATGTAGCTTCAAGCAGTCCATGATGAGAGGTGTTTAAAGAGACATGAGGAGCCCCATCATGTAGAACTTGAGTGTCAGGGCACTTTATTTTACTTCTTTGTTTCTGTTATTTCGGGTTGTGACCAATGTATTTTTGTCAATGAAAAAATGAAGTATTTAATTTTCCAGTGTTTAGATATGCAGTATGAGTGTCCATGTACTCCATTCCAGATGCTAACAACAGTAAACACTGACTAAATTACATAAACAGTAGTCAATGTTAACCTGTTCTGGAAACCAAGACTATGATTTCCGAAATTAATACTATAATGATTATTCTTATAAATTTATCTTTTTTGTACATCACATATAGTTCCTTCAGGATGCACATTTGTCACTAAGATAATAAACTGAAAGGGTCTATGTAATGAATCCTTTTCTGTCCTGCCAGCCAGCTCCCAAATGAAATGGAGACTTATCATTAATTATGAAAGCTTGGCCTTAGCTTAGGCTTGTCCCACTAGCTCTTACTACTTAATTTAACCAACTTATTTAATCTACAATCTGTCATGTGGCTCATTACCTCATCTCTCTGTACTGCCAGTGCTGCTTTCTCCAATCTGGTTGACGACTCTGCCTTCTTCTTCCCAAAGTTCCCTCTGCCCAGAAGTCCTGCCTTTTGTTTGAATCTTAGATGGTCTTATAATAAAAAACTCAGAGCCAGATATCAGGGTGAAAGCTGAAAGATCAGAGAAGCAGACTATCCAGCCACTAGTTCTTACATCTATGAAATTCTCAGTCTAAAGAGAGAGAGTTCCTGTTTCCTCATGCCTTACATACTTTTCTCTGCCCAGACATCACTTCCTGGGATTAAAGGCATGTGTGCTTCCCAGTACTGGCATTAAAGGTGTATGCCACCACTGCCTGACTCTGTTTCCAGTGAGACCTTGAAATCACAGAGATCCAGATGGATCCCTGCCTCCTGAGTGATAGGATTAAGGATGTGTGCCACCACTGCCTGACCTCTATATCTAATCTAGTGGCTGGCTCTGTTCTCTGATCCTCAGGCAAGTTTATTAGGGTACACAATATATCACCACACCCCCTTATACCTCCTGTCTGACTATTGGCTGTTGAGCTTTTTATGTCACCAATCATAGCTATGCATTTTCACACAGTGTGTATATATCCCAGAGCAGGTCTATGTACAGCGGTACATCTGGTAAACAACACTGAGTTGCCTTGTAATTATGTATGCAATTTTATTCTCTGTTTATGAGACTACCTGTGTCTTTGACCCTCACCAAGGCTGTGTGTTTTATTTGAGACCTAGAACTTCAACTAAATTAATAAACAAACATGCCAATTTGGATTGTGATTGAAAGGACCAGAGTTGGCACAGGGCACACCAAGACCAAGTTCTCAGCACAAAGGAGACTCATTTGTCTCAGAGGGACAAAGGCAGGGATAGGAGACAACAGAGAGGGGAAAAAGGACAAGAGAAAGGGGGAGGGACAGTTGTCCCAGAGGGATAAAGGACTGTCTCTGGACAAAGTGGAGGCAGATGTGGCCCTTTTGGAAATGACAGTTTTTAAAGGGAAAGGGGGAAATCCCTTGTTAGGATAAGTTGGTTTGTTTTGATTGGAAATGTTAATTCGTACCCAAAAAGGGGCCTTTGGTTGTTGGACCTTGGTGCTCAGCCTCAGGAGGAGGAAGTGACCAAATAAGGGAATGGATCTTGGGGGTTAGCTTTCAGAATGCTGTCTAACATTTTTAGTAAGGGCAAGAAGGGTAAAACCTGTCTGCCATGCTTGCCATGCTGAGGCGTGGACTTGCTATGCTCAGGCCTGCTAGAGCCCTTCAGTAATCAAGTGAAGATATTCATAAATGTGGAAATATGAGTACCTGTAGTTGCTAGAGTGATTAGTGATCCCTCAGAAGAAATGGCACTTGAGTGGAAACTTGGAAGATACAGCACCACGTAAAGGAGACAGAAGTGTTTGAGAGAGGGGAGAGCAGCAAGCACAGTGGCCTTTCTTCAGTACTTAGCTTGATGTGGAAGAGCAAGAGGGCTTTGGTAGCCAGGGTGCAATGGAGCTGAGTGTTGTAAGATACATTGTTCCAAGAGGTACATGAGAATTTTTTTAATCAAGGGAGTGACATGATCTTACTTGTGTTTTCTTTTATCCACTGAATTTTAAATTTGAATATTTCCCAATTAACTTATTTTTCCCCTCAGGGTTATTCAATATGTTATTGGTGAAATTATTAAGGCTACTCCACGTAGTTAAAAAGGAGGTTTATTTTATGGGGTAACTTACAAGTGAAGGGATAGTTTACAGGGTCTGGGAAAGGTGTAGCACAGTCCAGTGGTGTTCTCTGGAAAACTCCGCTCCGTCTAGCTCCAGAGTCCAGGGTCCAGGAACCAAGAGAGCCCGCGCATCTGGATCTCGGGTCTTCAGCATCCTCTCTCAGCCCTGCCTTGTAGGTGTGACCATTACCAAAGCCTCAATGGGGGTTGGAACTTCCAGGTCAAAGCTGGAACGGCTACCCACTACAACATGTAGTATTGGTGTCAGGTTCCCTCCCTCAGTATACTCTTTTTTAAATGTATTCTTGCATTTAGTTATTTGAGAGAGGTGCGTGTGGTGCACACCTATGTGTCAAGTGCATATTTGGAGGGCAGGGGATAACTTGTAGAAGGTGGTTCTCTCTGTGAACCATGTATGTTCTATGGAACATACAACCATTAGACTTGGAGGAAAGTGAATTGAGCTACTGAGCCATCTCATAGGGTCAAATTAGACTTAATATTAAGAAATGATGATTTTGAGAGTTATTTCTGTATTCCAGAAGAGTGCCCCTTGTTGGCTGTGTGGTTTGCAAACATTTTCTAGCACCTTGTTAAATTTTTGCATCTTTTTAATAAGGCCCTTCATTGTGGCAGACATTTGTAGTAGCAACAGTTCAGCAGTTTCTTTTCACAGACAATTCTTCTGACTTTCAGCCTATGAACCCTTAGATGTCACTGTTTCTCCTAATGTTTTGTTTCCAAACACTTGATAGTCTTTTAGTTAAACATTATTGCTATATAACATTTAAAATGTCCTGTACTCTCTGCTTTCTGATTTTTTTTAGTACATATATAGAGTATATTAAGACAAAAGAATGGCTGTCGCTGGTTAAGTATAATGGTTAAAATATTGAGGCTCCTTTGACTGTACTGGTATCTCCATTTTTAAATTAGTTAACCGAACATTTTACCATGATTGAAAAAAACTGAAGCTAAACAGTGTTGTTACTGACGACAACAACAAAAAAGAACTCAGAACCCACCCAGAACTCAGAAGCTCGACTAGCAAGGTTAGGTGTATAAAAAGAAGATGTGCTGGTCAATCTAGGTCCTTGGCTCCCATAAGTCTCTTGTTTTCTACTCATTGTAGAGGACAAAGATGAAGAACATACTCTTCTTTTTTCTCTGGAACTGTGTTTCCAAGTATATTTATGTGGCAAATAACATAGAAAATAAACTCATTTAAAAAAAATGTGTTTTCATTAACTTACTATACTTAACTGTGACAGAATCCACATGAGTATGCAGCTTTCAACTGGGACCCTCTTCATATACCCTGGAATCTGAGGGGAGGACATATAAGTTTCCCGATCTACCATGACTAAGTCTTTCCTCCTGACCATGGTGGCACAAGTTTTTCAGCAGCATCAAGAAAATGACTTGAGTAAATCATTAGTTTTTAAGTCTCAGATCCTTTACAGTTCTTGGCATTATTAAAATGTCAGTGTTGTTTTCACTGTAAATCAGTATCACAGAAGCAGTTAGATTATTTGTGCAGTATGTGAATTACCTCTACCTACAAGCAAAGGAAAAACCCATAACTGATTTTGAAATCATGGGTTGGAGAGGTAGGTTGGTTTGTAGGGTGCCTAGCAAGCATGAAGCCCTAGGTTCTACTCCAGAACAGTACACACAGGACATGGTATCAGACACCTATAATCCCAGCATATGACAAGTGGAAGCAGGAAGAGTGACATTTAAGGACATCCTAGTCTAATCAGTTCAAAACCAGTCTGGGCTACATGAGACCCTGTCTGAAAAAAGAGGATCATTTTTTTTTTTTTTTGCATTTTTCTGTCTGTCTCATTGGTGTGTCGAGGCATGAAGCCCTGACAACGTGCAGACAACAGGCCAACAGATATCACTGTTTCTGTTTGCAGTGGAGACAAATAATATAAATTCATTGAACACAGGGGGAAGCATGAGATGCAGAAAGATTGTAAAAATAACAAAACAAACTGCATATTGAATTCCTGGATCATTTGCAAGGCTTGAGGCGCCATCTCCTTTGGTCCCCAAGCAGTGTATTTACACTGATGGAGTCCAGGGATGAGAAATCCAATCAGACCCTAATGTGCAACATATAAGGAAGAAAGGCAGTGGGGCACAGAAAGAGAAAAGACATTTATCACAGCCCAGACAAAGATGGAACACAGAGAAATAAATGAAACAAGTTGAGAGTCAGGAAATCTGAAATGAAGAGTGAATCTTGGCCTTGATTTCCAGAGGGATGGGAAGAAGGTGATGAGAGACCCTAAGGGTCAGTCTGCACATATTTAGTCAGTTACAATAAGTGAAAATTGCTCGTTATAGGGCTGGGAATGGTGTTGATAGATCTGTCTCCATTCCTACACCTTCATGGAAGTTATAATTGGCATGAGGGAGAACAGGTAGCACAGTTCAGACCCTTGCTCAGTGGGACACCCCAGAGGCATGCGCCACACTAGATGATAATGACAGCTCTGACTATCAAATCATGCAGCCAGGCTTCCAGAGGAGACAGGGTGACCCCAGAGATTGCATGGGTTATGTCTGGGTCTCCAAGGACAGAGTAAGGAACTTTTTGCCTGAGTTTATTGTAAAAATGACAAGTTTATTTAACAGGCCTGGGTTAGGTAAAAGTTGCTGTGTGTAGTAGGATATCTAGACAGGATTTTTAGGACAGAGAGGATGCTAGGAAGAAGAAGGCAGAGTCATCAGCTGGGTGAGGAAGAAGCATGACATGCAGGAGATGAGATAACAAGCCATAAGTATATGGCAGCACATAAATGAATAGAGATGGATTAATAAGGGCTAGTTAGAAACAAGCCTAAGCTGTTAGCTGAGCTTTCATAATCAATAAGTCTTTGTGTGGTTATTTGGGAGTTGGTGAGTGGGACAGATAAAGACTCCCTAAATTACAGGAAGTTTTTTACATTGACATATCCTGACTACATAAATGGAGACTCAAAAGAGGCAGCTCTTTCTTTTCTCAGTTATCTACAGAATTTACTAACAATCAGAGACAACTAAGTTTCTAAGCAAAAAAGACCAACAGCTTTGGTTTCTCTGGATTGTCTGGATGTGTTAAGAATTTGTTAATAGGCCAGTGTGCTGAATAGTTTTATGTTAGCTTGACACAAACTGTAGTCAATTAAGAAAAATGCCTCCATGTAATCAGTCTGTAGACAAGCCTATAGGGCATTTTCTTAACTAGTGATTGATGGGCGAGGACCCAGCCCATTGTTGGTGGTACTATTCCTCAGATGGTGGTCCTGGGTTCTATAAGAAATCAAGTTGAGAAAGCCATGATGAGCAAGCCAGTAAGCAGCACCCCTCCATGGCCTATGCATCAGCTCCTACCTCTAGGTTCCTGCCCTGTTGAAGTTCCTGGCCTGACTTCCTCAATGATGAACAGTGATATGCAAGTATAAGACAAATAAACTCTTTCCTCCACAAGTTGCTTGGTCAGGGTGTTTTGTTACAGAAATAGTAATCATAATTGGGACTGTTAGTATTAGAGAACTCTAATGCATGAAGAAATAAGCTTTAAAAAGGTAATGGGAACTTCCTTCATATAATTTATCTAAAATATTTAAGCCACAGATTAGATACCAGGCTTCCAAGAGTTTACAAACTAAATTGCAGATGTGTGTATGAGCTCCTCCTAATGGAAGTGAAGGTGGCTTCTTGATATACATAGAGATTCAGACCTAGATCAATAATCTTCCAGAAAAGGTCCTGTCCCTATGGCTTCCTCACTGGATAGTACCAATAATGGAAATGTCTAGAAAAGAGTCACAAAGAAAGCATCTAACCTTTGAAACTTGATGATACAAGCCTGTGCCTTAGTTTCTGTGCATTTTGAGAATTTAAGTGTCTGTAGCTTTCCAAGAAGCTTAAATCACCAGCTTCCAATGACATGATGCCACCTCTAGGTCAACGCTCACTCTCTCAAATACAACCCAGACTTGAAAGAAAATGTCCCCTTGCCTTGATTTCCCTGATTACAGATGTTTGTTGTTGTGCAAAACATGAGTACTGGTTTGCTGCACATGAAACGTATTTCTTCATGGCTTCTCTTATGAATACATGAAACTCAGATGGAATTTGCTTTTTAATAGATTCACCTCCCTGTAAATAAGTTATTTGTTATTTTGGGTAATTCAGTATAGTACAGTTGCTTCCATAGCATTCTTCTTGGATGAAAGAAGGGTTGAGAGACTCAATCTTCCTCATAGACAATTTACCTAAGGCCTACTTTGACTGGACACACTGTAGTGTTGGAATTGACACAAGTTTCCTATCTTGGTTGGGCTTCTTAATTGCTGAAGGGAATGAGAGTAGAGAAACAGGGGAATGAATAACAAAGAACATTTGTGAAGGATCTAGTGAGAGCTGTAGGAATCCACAGGAAACAAGACCAGTGATGAATCTGGGGCCACAAAATCTCAAGGAGAATCTAGAGTCTGAGTCTTAAAGAAATGTATATGCCAAGTGATTGATTTTTATTTATTTATATTTTTAGAAGTTTTTTGTTTTGGTTTGTTTTTAAAGAAGAAGGTCAACTCAAGACAATATGAGCTCAGCAAGAAAGTAGGACACAAGATCCAAATATAAAAAAACAAGAAAAAGAGTCCTTGTGTAGTCTATTGGCTGTGAGGACATTACTGTGTAACATTCCTACACTGTGGAATTCAGACTGAAAGAGAATGGATATTGTTGGTGCTTATGTTTGGAAGGATGTAACTGCCTTCTAATGGAGCATCAGTCTCCACCACAGTGTGAAGAAAGGTAATGAAATCAGCAGCAAAGTCAGCTCAAACTGGGCGCAGCTGAATGAAACATTAGGCTGAAAGAGAAGGTGCTAACCATTGTCCTTCAGAAAGTCCCCTGATGGTGAGAGGCATGCTTGAAGCCTTTGTGAACTAAGGACATCATTATCTCTTTTGACATATGCAAGCTCATATAGAAAATATCCATAGTTGTCAAGCTCCACAAGAAGAAGCCTGTCTCTGTACTATTTCATAGTAATAACAGAGCCTACCAAAGCAGGTCTGATCACTGGGCACACAAGAGTCAGATGTCTGTCTAGTGCAGCACAGGCCCTTAGAGAGCTTGAAGCAGAGAGCACTTTTATTTGTTCTTAGTCTGCCTTGAGGCACACAAAAGGAAGGACAGAACAGACTAAACCAGAGCATGCTAAGTCCCTCAGATAAGAGAATCCCAGCAGCATACTGTCATTCTAATTCACTTACCCATTGTATATTAATTTCATACACAATTAGGTGTTACTGTGTCATTTTCATATATGCACATAATACATTTTGATTATATTCACTGTTGTTCTGTTTTTACCCTCTTTTGCATCCCTCCCACTCCCACTGTCTTCTTCCTCCTCTTCTTCCTTTTGTTGTTGTTGTGATCCAATGAGTTTTATTATAGTTGTTTACAAAAGTGTGGGTAAGAGCTCATTTCCAAAAACATGGGCACCTTACCAGTAATTACCCCACTGAAGAAAAATGTCTCCCTCTTCAATGAACTGTTGTGTGGATAAATCCTCAGGGAGGGGTGGGGCCCCCTGAACCCCTCCTGACCCCCAGGATGTTGAAGAGCACAATCTTATGCAGATATTTTGCATGTAATAACTCTTGTAGTAATTTTTTTATGTTTTGAACATAATAAAATATAAAAATTATTTTTAAGGTTAAAAATCGAGCTTATATATGGAATTATATCTATACAATCTGGCCATTACTCACCAGAGAAAATGAAAACATTAATTTGTTTCTTTGTTTAGTAAATGTGTTCTAAAATGTGAAAATGAGCAGCTGGTTTGTCATTTTAGCACCCCAGTTGGCAACCTATTGTCTCAAGAACCAAATGTAGCCCAACATCTATTTCTGTAAGTAAAGCTTTATTTAACACACCCATACCTGTTGTCTATTTCTGTATTTCAGTTGTAGGCACCAGGGGGAAGCAGCTACTTTAAGACTCACATAGCCTATCTGCTTCATGGTCAGAGACAAACATCTGCGTGTCTTGAGCAAAGTGGGAGCCATATTGTCATCTTTAAATGCCTGCATTTTAGTTTCTAGTCTGCATTTTAATTTCTAAGTGTTGCTGACCAACCAAAGGAAATGAAAATTTAAGAAATCGTTGATTCACAATCTATGCAGAGAAACTAGATGAGCCTGAAACATCTTATAACAAGGAAAAGCAAGTTCCCAAGGACAGGACACTTCAAAACATCGGGGTCCCACCTGACAGAGCTAGAGGCCAAGGATGAAACACATGGAGGAATAAAATACATGATGATAACATTGAATTACAACCCAAAGATCAAAACTGGATAGCTGTGAATGAAGCCACATGGATGAAACCATGCAAAAGAAATGAGGGAACTAGAAAGTCACCCTCTGAATAATGTAATAATAATTATCCAGGGAAATTTTCACTAATGTATGCTGAATATTCTGGAAAAACAATTAAAGAAAAACAGAATATTTTCAGGCTGTCACACTATCTTTCAGTATAAGATTAGTCAAAATATATTTTGTAGTATATTTAAAATGGAAAAACACCAACACACACACACACACACACACACACACACACACACACACACACACACCAAACAAACAAACAAACAAACAAACAAAACAGGCTGTATCCTCTTACCAGGGATCAAAGTTAACATCATCAGTGAAAGCTGTTGTTCCTGCTCTTGATATAATCCACTGAGTAAGCCATTTGATCTGGATTGTTCGTAAATATTCCAAGTTGGTTTAATAACAAGAAAATGCCAGACAAATACCTGGTATCAACAGAATAAATGAGCAGTCTTACCTCAAAACTTCAAGATCATAAAAGACAAGGAAACAAATGAACTATCACAGAATAGGGCAAAGTGAGGATATGCCTCACGCAAATGCAGTGTAGGATCCTGGAAGAGAAAGGGAGCATGATGGAAAAGCCACTGAGCTACGAATTCTGTTACAATATGCATTCCTTAGTTCTAGTTAATACAACATAACATTCTGGAGAACTGAGTAAAGAGGATGCAGAAACTCCTTTCTGTTTGTATGAAGTTCTGTGAGTCTAAAGTTACCTTAAAATAAAAAGTAAGAAGGCTATGTTTGAGGAAAAACGGTTTTCTGATTAAGAGAATCAGAAACACACTATATTTTATAGTGACGACATCTCTGGCTTACGTTTAGATCAATGGCATAGAATCGTCAGATGCTGAAAGAACACAGCAAGAGTGTTCCTAGGTAGTAATAGGAGAGGTATCCTTGACTTTCACTGTCAGAGATTTAAAGCAAGGGAGACTTTAATTGAGCTGAGGAGAAGGGGATCACGACAAGACAGCCCTGCTTCCCTTGGGCCCTCACAGCCGGGTAGTCTGTGCATGTTCTGACTGCATGAGGACCTAGCCCTGGAGACAGATAGGCAGGTGACACGCTGGACTGTGGGGGCAGAGAGGTCTCCTTCCTTCCTTTTCCCTGTAGAAGGTAATTTTTACCTTACATGCTGAAGAAAAGAATTTGGTTTCTGTGTGTAGTTTATGGAAATCACAGCCACTATTTGGAAGGTATAATATATACTGGAATATAGAATGTGAAAACGTTCAGTATGCTAAAACACGAATTAGAAAAGTAGGGTGGGGTTATTACAAGGCATAAGTGAAGATATAAGGTATATTTTAAACTTTCTGTTAAGGCTGGAAAACGTTTCAAAGTAAAACACATTATAACACACTAATTTCAATTATGGCAAAAACTCACCAAGTTGCTTTTTATGTGACCAACCCTCTGCTGGGCATTACTGGAAAAAAGAGAGAAAAGCAAAACATATATGATCCCTGTCTTCAAATTGCTCACAATCTTTGGAAGTAACAAATCAACCCACAAGAAGTAAGAAAATTTAAATGAGAAAAATGTTTCGTTAATACAAGGGGACAGATTTGGAAAGCCCAGGCTATCTCCAGGAGGGGCACTCAGTCCTGGTGTTGTGACCAAGGGTCAACTTCTCATGCTCTCCAAAGAGGACAATAAAGATGCCAGAATGCTGTCTTTACTTTGAGAATTAAATAAGCCACCGCAGAAGAGAAAACCAAGTCCCTTCTTACTTTGCTCACGTGCATTTAATCAACCCTAAAAGTGAAAAGTGCCATTTTAAAGAATGGGAATCTCTTAAAATGTCCTTCTTTAAACAATAGGCAACATTCTCACAGCAATAAAAATAATTTAACAAAACTGCAAACTTAAACTTCTGCTAGATTAAAAAGTCATGAGCCTTGCTTTGAAAACTGCGGTGGGGAGAACCAAGCATCGGCAATTATTGGAAGTGTAGCGTACAGAAGACGCAAATGTGTCAGAAGTCCCTTGAGCTTCAATGGAAATAAAATTCCATCATTATTATCATTAAACATCAAATGAACATTTAACTTTTCCATTCTTACAAAGTCTAGCAACAAAACAGAGGGAGTGGCCTGCCAGTATTTTGAGCTCAAGGACATTTTTCATGTAATCTACCCATTGTCACCAACATCTACAAATCCAATGTCCACTCATTACTCCCCCCAATGAGAGCAGTGGAGCTTTACCATGAGATGTTACTCACTCTATTTTTAATATTATTGCATTATAATTTGTTCATTATCAAACATAGCTACTTCCTTTTGGAATCCTGTATCACATATTAGAGAAAACTCACAATTTACTCTAGGAAGGAGTTCATCAGCTTCACTCAGATATGAAATACCAGAGAATAAGGACCACTGGACCTGGAGATACAGGTCAGTGGTAGAGCACGTGGCTGACACACAGAAGGCCCTGGGTTTGATAACCAGTACTGAGAGAGAGTGAGATAAGAGTCAAGGACTGGGATTGGTGAGAAAGCTCAGCAAAGAGTGTATCCTGCTGTTTGAAAGGACAAGAGTCCAGTTCTCTGCACCCATATTAGGCTCCAGCTCCAGGGTAGCCAGCATCCTTTTATGGTCTCACAGACATAGACATACACATATGCACATATTTTTTTAAATCTACCCAAAAGGAGAACTACTAAAATTTTAAATGAACTATGTTGATCTGAATAGGACATTAAAAGCAGCTGTGAGAAAAACCAGCTCATACGTGTCCAGTATGATATGATTTATATGCATATCATATGCTCTCTATTTTATGGTATATCTATTGGCGAAATTACTAAGGCCACTCCACGTAGTTAAAAGGAGATTTATTTAAAGGCGTAACTCACAAATGAAGGGATAGGTAGATGATGGGTTCTGGAAGAGACGCAGCGCAGTCCGGCGGTGTTCTCTGGAGAACTTTCCTCGGTCTACCTCTCGCGTCCCGGTCCAGGAAACAAGAGAGCGCCGCGCATCCCGATCTCAGGTCTCCAGCCCTCCTTTCGCCCCGCCTTGTAGGCGTGATAGTTACGGAAGCCTCAATGGGGGTTGGAACTTCCAGACCAAAGCTGGAATGGTTACCCACTACATATATCTATATGTAATATCTGTAAGTGCTGTTGTTATAAATGGTAAGGGTCAAATGACTCAGTAGGCTGTCCTCAAACTTCCACATACACACCATGGTACATACATGTCCACACACCACGAACACAATAAATAAATACTTAATCTGAGGAGAGGCATGGACATCATGAGAACCCATGCCTTTAGGGATAGAGGTGATGAGTAGGACTTGAGAAGATGATAAAGAAACTTCATATCTAGCTATGCTATATTATTTATTTTATTTCAAAAGTCAAGGAAAAGTGCCATTTTTAACAACTATATTTTGGTTTATTGTATACTTTAAAGGTTTGCAATCTTTACATTTTCAAATTCATCATTTTGGCCTCAACAGTGAGCAGCTGAGCTTTCCAGAGAAGAAGTTTCATGAATAAATCACGCGAAACAGGACCAAATTAGCAAGAGGCTGCCAAGGGCTTTTAGTGGCCTTCCAAGCTGGAAGTATATCTGTTTCTACAAATTGTCTGGAGCCAAGTTTAAGTTCTGGATTCCTAGTTATTGATTCTGTGGATAAGGTCAGCCCCTGGAACTTCAGAACCATGGCAAACCTAGGACAGAGCCAGAGACAACTAGCTCACTGAGAAAGAGGCCTCTCAGATGGCCTGCCTCAGGGAATAGGAGAAACCTCTATCCCTGAAAAGACTTTGGTTGAAGACACCAGCTCTGTCCAAGGATACTGGTAAGCCTGGCAAAATATGTGGTGTAAGCTTTGCATGGAATCTCTTGACTCATTAAAAAGTAGGGACATTCCTGTGTGTGAGTGAAAGTTCTAGAAAGTAGCCATCCACCAGCTTCCTCAAAGCCCTCAAATAAGTCATTTCTTTCCTTTCCTTTCCCTCACTTCCTCTCTTTCCTCTTCTTCCTGCCTCCCTTCTCACTCCCCTCTTTCGTTTCTCTTTGCCCCAAATAAGAGAGTTTCATACTAAACATGTTAGGAAGTACTATGTAATTTGTCTTTCCTGGAAAATCATACTCTATAGTGCTATTAAAAGCCAGAATAGTCTTATTTCTCTTTCAAAACTAATGACTCATATCTCTGAGAATTTACTTTCTAAAGCCACTTCAGAAAATGCTTCAAAGTCCAGACAGTTTTGGCCATTTCTGTATTGGAAGAAAAACTTACATGCTTTCATGCAGTTTGCATTGAAGTGTGCACCAAGAGTCAGTTACAAATATGGACACATAGCACTGGATAAACTCCCGACACAGCAGGTCATCTCTGAGGTCTCACCATCATCGAAAGTCTCTTGATGTCTTGTGATCCTGCCAGAGACCCTCGGTTCTCCCATATGTACATATAGTGTACACCTTCCCTCCCCCTTAATTGGGCCATAAATAATTTCTTCTTATCTGCAGATCGATTACAAGGCAATGAATGCCAGTTCACATTATGGGAGACACAAATCAAGCTTTAGACCCCGTAAGATCATTTTCTTGGCCAAACTCCCAGACCCTGCGCTTGGGCTGAACTTCCATCATGCCGCCAGGGTTAGTGAGTGTTATGTTTCTAACTGACAGTCTGTTTATTTTATGCCACATTTACAAGCTGCCATGTCCTCAGAATGTACAAGTAAGCACCAGAATGCGATTATTTAAATGTTCTAAGTTCTTTCTATTTCTGTGACTTTTCTTTATTGGTTTACCTCAATGGACAGTGTGTGCATCTCTCATCTCTCCAGAAAGTTTAGAGGTTACGCTTCCTCTACAGCATGCTGGCTGAAAAATAACAGCTAAGAGTCACAGTTGGCAAAGACATATTCCTTCCATTCCAGTCTTTAACACACCTCAATGAAAATAGCAGCTGGCTTGCAGATGTACCGAAGGAGGCATCTCATTCATTGACTTTGCTCTGTTTTATGAAGTCTTTGCCAATTCCTCTTGGATACACTAGCACAATTTCCCCTTTCTTAAACTGTGGGGTGTCCATTCCACATTGTGAATTTGTTTGATATCAGTGACAGAAATATTCCCGCCTTAAAGGTATTATCTTTGAAATTGAGTCAGGTTTCATGCCGAGAAAAGGATCAAGGAGAGATAACTGCTGAAGAAATGAAACTTCGTATGGAAAATATCAAGCAAACAGTGAATGGAAGGGTGACTTTTCCATCTTTATTTCAGCCCTGAGATGCTATGTGCATTGAATTAAAAATAATAAATTCTTCTAACATTAATGCCTAAGTGACCTCCTCCTGAAGGAAAAAGGGCACTAAGAGTTCTATTTTTTAACACTAAACTTGAAATACTTTACCCTTAAATTCAAAGCACATGTGACTCAAAGGAATTCAATGATTTCTTTGCTCTGGGCTTTCTTTGGATACCAAACTCCTTGACATTTTTGCCTGTGGACATACAGGCATGAATTTAGGTAAAGAAAATTTGTATCTGAGATCCGCTGAAATTTAAGTTGATTGAAAACTTTGAGAATAAATTTTGGACTGACATATTTTATCCATTTCAAATCATAACTCTTTATCATTCAGACTGTTAGTATCAAAAATATTTTCAACTGCGAAGATGGTCTAACCACTTGTGACTCTGTAAGATCTCATTTGAGCCCCAGGTTTTGATAAGGCACTTCACTGGAAGAACAGAACTTCAGTACAGCTGAGGCATGAAGGATTTCCTCTTCAGACAAGTCAAGGAGTGGAGGAATATTATCAAAAAGTCTGAACCCCAAACATTTCCAATACACACAATCACCACAAGGAGAGTAGTTTTAACTTTTGTTAAACTGAAGATGAGGACATAAAACAGGAACTTAAGATCTTCATTGTTAAGTTCAGTTACATTCTGTCAAGATTTTCATTAAGTTCAGTTACATCCTGTGATTTTTCTTTCCTTGTTTTTTCTTTCTTACTCTCATTAAAATACTTAATTAAAAACCTATAATTATGTTTCATTTTGTTTAACCCTCTTACAAAGAGTTTAGTCTGTAGCTGTCTTTTGTTCTTTTACCTCACAAGACAAATAGGGTTGGTTTAGGACAGAACACACTTTTTATAGAAAGAATATGTTTTAAACAGTTTATTTGTATTATTTGTCTTACTTGGTGAGTTTTTAAGTAATTCTGGATTAATGAACTTTTCTTATACTTGTTCTTTTCATTGTGTGCCTCTCATATTAAAATATTACACAGTAACTTGGGAAGTAATTATCTTGTTCATTCTTTTGTTCAGGAATTTTCATAAATTTGCATTTAAAGCATTATATTTATATTACTTATAAAATCTTAGAATTTTCTTGCTATATGCTAGGAAACTATATATAAAATTATATACATTATTTATTATTTGTATACATTCATTTTGATAGAAAAATTTATCAAGATTTTCTCTATTACCTTGCTTTGCTGAGGTGAGGTACAGAGAAAGATTGAAATTCATCATTTGTGAGTTACTAATTTTTACAAAGGTAACTCACAATTATAAGTAAATGAAAATGTGTTACTTCCTTTTTCTGTACATTCTCTACAGAAACATTTTAAAATTTAATTGCCTGAGTTGAGTCAGTGTCTCTACTCCTCAGTTAAGGTGTTATATGACAGTGGAGAAGTGGCATTCTGATGACTATGTCACCCTTCTGCAGTGTAGGTCTTAGTGTCACGAAAAGCTGGTTCAGAAAGGGAAAGGAGTTTGGTGATACTTTATTTGTGCTGAAATGTGGTATTTTATTTGTATGTTAATAAATAGAGTTGCCTGGAGACCAGAGGTCAAATAGCCATAAACAGAAGTCAAGCAGTGGTAGCCCATGCCCTTAATCCGATCACATGGCAGGCAGAGTCTCTGTGTGGTCAAGGACACAGCCTTTAATCCCAGTACCAACCGTAGAGATCTGGAGGTCTGTATAGACATGCAGTGACAAGGAAGTCATGTGGCTAGGCTTAGAACCAATGAGAAGGCAGAATAGGAAGACAATAAAAACGCAGGTTACACAGGAAGAAGCTCTCTCTGTGGAAGCTACTGCTGGTGGTAAGCTAAAGCTAGTCATGGCTATTGCTCTGGTCTCTTTGGCTATTACCTCTGTATTTGGCTCTGTGTTTCTTAATTAATAAGACTGTTTAGAAATTCATCTCCAAAGGAGAAACTTTTGTTCCCAGATGTGCATCTCGTGCATCAGATTGGCCAGGGTTCACCACCTCTGCTGGAAGCAGGTGTTATCCCCACCAGGCTGTCGCTCTTCTCCACACATTCTCAGCGTTTCTTTCCCAGCTTTGTCTTTGTTTTGTTTTTGTTGTTGTTTTGGTTTGACTTTGTGTTGTGTGAAGTTTTTCTGAGGAGATGTGAGGAAAACATCTCACCTCAGATGAGAAGGCAAGGAGAGAGGAGAGAGAAAGGGGGAGGGAGAGAATGATTCCACTCAAATCTGGCTTGATGAAATGATGAGTTTAAATAGGATTATTTTCAGGTGTGGAGGCAAGTTGTGGAGCCACTGAAGGGTAAAATATTTCTTTGTCCCCAGCAACAGTTAGCTGTCTACCTAACATCAGGGTGAGGTGGGTCTCATGAGCCCTTTTCCTTCTCCAGTGGAGGAAAGGTTAACAGCCACAGTCTTGTGCAGTTGTACTTCAGGCAGTCACAACAGCTGACAGTTCAAGAGGGAAATGCCATGTTTGCCCAGAGGATAACCACTCCATTATATGGTTTTAGTGAAAATAGCAGGGTAGAATTGATATATTCAATTTTTTTTTCCATTTTAGCACTTAACTATTTTTTTAGTCTTAAAAATAGACAAATGACTGATTATTCATTTTTGTTTGTGGTGAAGAGCAATGAGCTATACCAAGTCAATGTGATATATAGCCATGGTCAATGCTTAGAAACTCTTGTCCATTACTGATTTCATAACATGAGGCTTTAAAACATTCTAATGTTTATTTATAGTGTGTAGTGGGGGGGGGGCACACACTCGCATGTGTATGTGTATGCTTGTGTGTGTGTTCATATTCCAATGTGTATTGGTTGAGATAAGTTGTGTGTTCTGGAGATTTGGCAACAAGCCTGTTTATCCACTGGGCCATCTCACTGCTCACTGGCCAAATTCAATTGTTTTTTAACTGTAAAGAATAGATTGCCAATTTTATATACTGCTTTGTAGACTGAATACATTCATTTGGCCCTTAGCATCGTGTCTGGGCATGTTAAAAAGTAAGTTACCTGTGTTCACTCTGAAGCATCAATAAAGTTCAAGGAAATATAGAAAGAGATGCTTTCTCGGCTTCTCAGATTCCTGTTTTCAAACATCAGCACTGTAAGTGTTACAGCTCAGATGAAAGGTATCCTGGCAGTCAGGAGACCAGGAATACCACAAAGTCACTGAAGGGTCCACAGCACGCCCCAAGGTCGGGCGTGTTTGCATATGCCCTGCGGACACTTCTGCCTAGCCAGTTCCATGTCAGGATAGCCATTTCTGGATCAGGGCGTCTCTCGTAACCAGGACGCCCGGCGGACCTGGACACTTCCGCCTAGCCAGTTCCAGGTCAAGATAGCCATTTCTGGGTCAAGGCGTCTTGCGTGACCAGGATCCGTGACATCACGTGTCCACGCAAGCGCACAGCGTGTCTACTTGATCTACGTCGACCTGTACACACCCCACCTTTATAAACCGCTGCCATGACCCGGACCTCTTCTCTCCACACACGTGTTTCTCCAAGGCCTGGTCATGTTCTATCCCTTTCCTCTCAATAAACTCTTATTAGCGAATTCTGTCGTGTTTCGTGACATTTCCTTGCAGGGTAACAGCGCAAATAACTAACTGTCACACCACACAACAAACCTCACACAAGAGATTTATTGAGAGGGAAAAACCCAGGAAGGTGGCTGACTCTGCTTGGGAGAGAACTAAGTAGGAAACCAGGTTTATATAGGGTTTCTTGGAGGGATGAAGCTTTCCAGGCTACCCTGGGATTGTAGGGATTATGTAGCCTGATCTTAGGTCAGGCTCAGAGATTGGTGAGATTTTGTTTTTCTTTAGGGCACCGTCTGGCTGTTGGAGCTTGTCAGGGTGAGGGCCTAGCTATTGGTGCTCTTTGGGGGCAGGGCCTGGCAGCTGGAAGAGGTCCTCTTCAGGGGCAGGGCCTGGCTGCTGGAACTCCTCAGGGGCAGGGCCTGGCTGCTGGAACTCCTCAGGGGCAGGGCCTGGCTGCTGGAACTCCTCAGAGGCAGGGCCTGGCTGCTGGAATTCCTTGGGCACATGAAAAAACACCCTACTGCCCAAGTCATCATTTACAGCCAACAAGTCCTATAGTTTTGCTTCAGTTGTTGGGAATTATCTTCAGAAAAGTGAAACAGCTAAAGAACAAACAGTCTGTTGGTTTGTCTCTTGACTTCCATATCACTGTCCTCATGGAAACAGTTGCTGACAGGGGAGCCTTCCATCAGTCAGAAGCAACTCAGAGCTTCCATGGGACAGGTCAAGACAGTGGAGAGGTTCTTCCATCTTGTATCTTACTGAGGACGTTTTAGGCTTGACTAGAATTTTATCTCCTTGATGAGAAGCCCTGTGGAAAATTGCCCAACTCTAGTCTAGGAATCCAAGGTCAAGATGCCCTCGCTAACTTATCTTAGGTTCTGTAAACTGCCTGCTTGTGGAGAACTCCCCTGCAGCTGCTGAGAGATATGCCGGGACATAGTTTCTGCTTTTAGAAACCCTGTGCTCTATCTGGACACTCAATGCCACACTTAGGTCCCCAAATAGCTGAGTATAGTTCCAGCTGGCTGTAATAAACACATTCAATTGGCTATAAACTGTGTCTGCATGATCCTCTCTGGGGGGCTCCCTGTAACATTTTGGAGACCCAGTGTGATCCCCAGAGACAGAATTCCAATACTTAGAGGTCCTGGGACTCCTGGGAATGGGGAAGAATGCACTGGCTGGACAAACTCCTATGGAGTGCTCACCCTAGGGGGCTCCAGGACCCTAGGAAAATCTTTTCTGACCAACTGATTGCTGCTGCCAAGTGCTGCAGAGGCATCTCAATGCCACCATGCAAAAGGAAAGAAAAAAGAAAAAAAGCAAATCAAGAGTCATCTGGTCTGAACACCTCCAGAGGTAAGTTTTGTCTGCAGGAGGTGCCATCTAGTTAGGACACAAGAGGGCCTGTTGGACACAACTGTAATGTTCAGGATCTGTGGGAGACAACACCGGATGCCTCTGGTCTGTTCAGGTTTAGGAATGCATGGTGGCTACTCCTGGTTGTCTTTACTATGTGTCTCTGTATGACTATGTTTCCCTCTGTGTCTTTTTCCATGTTTCTGTCCATTCGAATGGGTGAAAAACAGATCTTAAATGGAAGAAGGGGTGAGCCATCCTGAGATTGCAGCTACCATTGCTCAAGAGCAAAGCACAGGATTTCCCACAGGTTCAGGAACAATGACTGACCACCCACTTCTGCTGTGGTGCCCCCTTCCAGTGGCAGCTGTGGCTGTGCCATGGTGCCAGTTGCTTATGTTACTATGGTGACACCTGCGGGTCTTGAACCGTGGAGGTAGATGCCAGTTTCCCTGTAATAATCAATGGCTTTCTTTGTTGTGAGGCGTGTGCATGCACATGCTCTCTCTCTCTCTCTCTCTCTCTCTCTCTCTCTCTCTCTCTCTCTCACACACACACACACACACACACACACATACACACATACACAAGACTGTGGAAGGGTCCCAAAACAGCTTGACCACACAGCAGTCATGACAGGCTTAGGGGCCTAGACACAGCTTCTGTGACAGGCTTACTGGCAGGCAACACCCAGACCCAGGAAAAGCCTTAAGCTGACACCACCCAGGGATCCACCCAAGGATGAGGAAGTACTTGACATCCCAGACATTCCAACCATTAAATAAGGTGGCTAGATGTCCTGGAGTCTAGCACACACCTATTTTTTGTTTTACAGATACTCCTAGACACTTGTCAGTCAATCAGGGTCCTGAACCCTGGAAATCTCCTCGCCCCAACCACTGCTATGATAAAAACCCCACCCCACCTAAGCTCAGGGCTCTCTGCTCTCACCACTGCATTGGACAGACAAAGGGACCAAGCTTGGAATTTGAAGAGAATAAAGGCTCTTTGCTTTTACATACAGGATTTGGTCTCCATGGTGGTCTTTTGGGGCCCCCCATGATCTGGGCATAACAAAGACTTGTGCCCTTTTGTTGGGGACCCAAATCCTTTTGGCCCAGCTAGTTCACTAAGAGAAACCCCAAATCTCCCTCTGCTCTATCAGCCTTGCCAGAGGAAATTGACCTCCCCATTTCCTGCTTCCAAGCACTAGCTTCAGGCTTGTTTAGTCTCTTGATTCCTGCTTGTGGTCTTGGGGTCCTGGTCCTGTTCTCTGTGTAGAGAGGTAGGGAGGGCCTCAGTATGCACAAAGGGAAGAGGAATGGGACCTCAAGCTGCAGGCTTTCTGCTTATGGTGGGTATTCTAATTGGTCTTAATAATAAAAACCCAGAGTCAGATATTGGGGTAAATGCTGAAAGATCAGAGAAGCAGAGCAACCAGTCACTAGAAAGGTTTCTTACCTCTAGGCATCCTCAAACTGAAAAGGGGTCGAGCTCTTTTCTCCACCCAGCCTTATCATTTCCTCTCTCCACCCTTCCTGTTTCTTCCTCCCAAGTGCTGGGATTAAAGGCCTGTGCCACCACTGCCAGGTCTCTAGTGACTAGCTCCACACTCTTGTCTCCACGCAAATTTTATTTGTTAGAGCACAAAGTATGACCACACTCCCCTGTCTGTCTAAGCAGCTGGTTGCACCCCAGGAAGCGGGAAGAAATTACTCCAGTGGAGCTGGGTGTGTGCTTGGGAGCAGTGGAAGTGGGGAGGGGCATGGAAGTTCAACACCTTCCCTGTTTGTGGTTTATATCTGCTTCTCTACCAGTAATTTGTATAATTGGAAGACCCAAATCCCTCCAATTTTGAAGAAGCCACAGGCCTTTATCAGCCTGTTGGAAACTGTTTTAAGGTAAGAGGGCATTGAACACTTTTTTTCACAAATCATTATTGGAAGGATTAAAAAGTGGCAGCCACACCAGGCGTTGGTGGCGCACGCCTTTAATCCCAGCACTCGGGAGGCAGAGCCAGGCGGATCTCTGTGAGTTCGAGGCCAGCCTGGGCTACCAAGTGAGCTCCAGGAAAGGCGCAAAGCTACACAGAGAAACCCTGTCTCGAAAAAAAAAAAAAAAAAGTGGCAGCCAGAAATCATACCAGCTACTTTAAGGTAAGTAGAATCCTGCTGGGTTCCTCAAAAGGCTCTATGAGATACACTAGATATTTATCCCCATAGACGCAGGTGCTCCCCCAAGCCAGTAAGTCCCTAATGTTGTCTTTGTCATGCAATCAGCCCCAGACAAAAGGAGAAAGCTCCTGAAATTAGAGGTATTTGAAGGAATGAATGGGTACCAACTTTGAGAAATTGCTCAGAAAGTTTACAGCAGCCAAAATTCAGCTGAAGGTAGAGAAAGAAACTCTCCCATGCAGTGATTGCTGCCGTTGGGAAACAGACAATAGAGGGAATGAAGGGAATAGGCCAAGAGAAGGGATGCAGGAACTACCAGCAGCAATTGATGGAGCCCTGAGTGCACTTCTGTTGGAATTTAGTTAAAAATATCCACAAAGCACCCTATTCCAGTGTGTAGATGGCCTCCTTATGATTCCAACCATTGAGGAGGAATGTGAACAGGCAATAGAAGACCTCTATAGAGGCCCTCTTAGCCCTGGGGTACAGCTGTGCATCCATCCCTCAGGTCACATACCTAGACTACAACCTAAAGGAAGGAAAGTAGTCACTTTCCATGACAGTGTTTCAGCCATCCTGCAAATGACCAACCTCAAATGAAAAAGACAAGTGCAGGAATTACTGGGGGTGTTGGATACTGCCAGAAGGCGGTGGGACTGCTGTGATGGTCAGACCCCTCTATGCCACCACCAGGGTGCACAGCCTTTGGAATGGACTGAGACTGAGAAGGGGGCCTTCAAGGGCTCGAAAAGGGCCCTGGTGTCTGCTGTGGCCATGGCCCTACCAGGCATTACTAAGGTATTTCACCTGTATGTAGATGAGGCTAGAGGCATTGCTTAGGATCCTCCTACAAACCCTGGGGCCCTGAAAAAGATCAGTGGCATATCTGGCCAAGAGACTTGAGCTGGTTACAGCCAGATGGCCAGCATGTATATGGGCCATGCCTGCCACTATGATGGTGAACATTTTTTTTAGAGGATAAATTTACTGTGTTAGGCTTGCAGAAAATAAAATTATTTTTAACTTGTATAAACCTTGAGAAAGTTGCTCCTAACTTGAATGTACCTGTGAAGGCAATACAGACTCCATTTTAGCATAGGGTCACCATCTCAGACCACCTGCTGTACTTAGTTCCAGGAAGGACCTCAGGAATGTGCCATGACAACTCGAACAGATACAAGGCAGTATGCTCCTGCAGACATCCTGTCTGTGATTTATGGCCCTTGAAGATATCTAGATAATCCTGCTGAGCAATCCAAATAATCCTGTTCAGCAGGTTGTAGTTCCCTGCCAAAAGTCTAACCCAATGGTTTCAAATGTGGTTTTGCACCCAAAGTCTAGACCAACAGTTTCAAAAAATCACCCTGCCCCAAATCCCCTCTACCCAATCCCAAGTTGCCAATTCCCAGCTTATGATTTTTCCCTATAAAAACTCTCTACACCTGGGCTCGTGGCTGTCGCCACTGGCTGACGCCACATTTCCCTCCATCTGCCTTGTGGTGGCCCAGGTTGAACCTGAGTAAAAGGACTCTTATGTGCTTGCATTGGAAACCGGCTCCTTGGTGGTCTCTGGGGGTTTTGTGAAACGGGTACAACATACCCTGTCAGCTAGCCTGAGATGGACCCCTTCCTGATGTAGACCCTGTCAGCTAGCCTGAGATGGACCCCTTCCTGATGCAGACCCTGTCAGCTAGCCTGAGATAGACCCCCTTCCTGATATAGTTGGGCTATTCTTTAAAAATTGCTGGTTATTGAAAAATATTTCACTACCTCAGCTATCCTACAAGGTAATGGGGTCACAAGATCAAACAGGCTAACTGCTAAGTTCTGCTTTTGTATGAGACACTTGCTTTCTTGAATGTCTGAGACATCTGCTGGACATGTTACAGAATCAAGCCTTTTCTGCACCCAGACAGGATATGAGTTAATTTGGCTCCTCAACGTTATAACTTTGTGGGGTTTGTTTATAATCTTTGAGCTAACCATAGCTGGGGCCTTACCTAGAGAACTTTCTCTCTGGTTTGGTCTTAGCCAGTCTCTTTTTAACAAAAAGCCTCTAATTTACTAAAACCCAAACTTGAGTCAGACTGGTGGTTACCCTAAAGCCACAACACCATCCTGCTAGTGTTGTGCCCAGATCGTGACCCCCAGAGAGACCACCAAAGACGAGCATGCCGGAATGCAAAAGCAAGGTTTAATTCTGGATATCCAATACAAGCCTAGGCAGGGACTTCGTCCATTACATCCAACGCAGTGGAGGCTGGAGGAAGTGCCCACCTACCTGCAAGCTCAGTTTTTAAAGGGAAAAGTCACAAGGTTACATCATTCAGGGGTGCTAGTATGGGTACCATTCTGATTGGCTCACTTCTAGGGGCTTTCTAGAAATCATGGCTTAATCTTACTTCTAAGGGAGTGGTTGCCCGCCACCATTTCCCATTGGCTGCCCTCAGGTGGGGACATTTTTGTGGTCAGTTACCCTGGAAACCAGGGAGAGGACATTCCATAGTCCAGCAGGCATTACCTCGTGACTACCTTGTGACTTGTACTTTTACACTTTTCCTGGTTTCTGGAATCTGGACTGACTTGTTTCAGTAACTAATGGCCTATTCCTAGAAGGAGAAACCTTAGGCCTTAGTTTTTGGGTGAAAGCATTTTGGTCTTATTTCTAAGATACCTCATTTTGGCCTCACACTAGGAAAAGAAGCTGACAAGCTAACTTTAGGGCATCAACTGTTCCTGGCAGCCCCACACTCTACTGAGGCCCTCTTGAGGGGGTGATCCAATGCCAAGTCCTGCTCCTGGATCAATCCCACAGTCAGTCCTCAGCCCTCCAGGCTATTGCCGGAAGACAACTCTGGGAGTCCCCTGCATGAATGTCTTGAGGTGACCAACACCAGAAGAGGTATTGTTTACAGATGGGAACAGTTTCTTCCAAGACAAGATTGAGTTAGGGCAATTCTTGTGGGCCACAAGAATATATTATAGCGATTCAGCTGTGTGTTAAAGCTATACTTTGACTAGCCAAGGATCTGTTAAAAGGCAAGTCATTTATTATGAATATTTGGTGTTAATCAGCTTTTAATATTTCAGCTGTATTCTGCTATGAAATTCTTGCATGCCCAAATATTCCCAGACCATTTGGCAAACAGTTCTGTTCCTCAGACCTGCTGAACTTCTAGGTAACTAACTGCCCCCCACCAACCCCCAGTCTAGAAGACAAGCTGGCTAGAGATGCATAGCTTTCTTTCTTGTGCAAATGAAGCTCAGACCATCCCCCTTCCTCCATGCCTAGGGGCATGGCAGAGAGATTGACTGAGGACAATAGGGCATTTTACATAATCAGGTGCAGTAAGGACTGGAGCAGAATTCCAGAGGCAGACACAGAACTGCATGGCCACAGAGAGGAGATGAAGAGTGAAGGGTAAGGCAGAAACAGAGCACATAGAACCACATCGCCAGAGAGAAAGAGAGGAAGACAGAGGTTCAGTAGAGTGCAAAGCAGATCTCTTGTAGAATTTATCAGGGCCAGGGGTAAAGACCGAGGAGAGATACAGATGGAGGATGAAGGGATGGAGGAGGAAGATCAGGTCAAAAGCATAAGAACTTACTAAAACTATGAGGACAGGATAACTGGGCACAGAGGGGAGCTGAATGTGAGGATAGGGCTGCAACTGTGTGGATGGAATTGGCTTAGAAGAATAAAGTGAATGGACTAAAGAACTGAGTGTATCTAGATTCATTTCCATGCCACTGGTAGTGTCCATTCTGGGACCCCTGGGATAATATAATATTAAGGCTGATCCCTAATATTATACAAAAGGCAGTCTTTAACAGGGGAACATCAGCTCAATGAGCTGAGCTTTCAGCTTTGACTCAAGTACCCCATGGGGGAAAGACAAGGCAATCACCATAAACCCTGACAGCTGGCATGCTTTCACCATGGCACATGCCCATGCAGGAAGAGGACTGCTACCCTCAGTAGGAAAACAAATCAGAAAAAGAGGAAATCTTAGCACTATTGGAAGCTCTCTGGCTACTCAAGAGTGTGGCCATTGTCCATTGTAAAGAACACCAGAAAGGGGATTCCCCAGAAGTCAGAGGCAACAAAGCAGCTAGCTTGGCTACAAGGGAGGTGGCCCTAGCACCAGTGGGGCCTTTTCTAGTCTTGATAGCCCTACTGAACCCAACATAAAGGACCTCCCAGGGTGAGGTTGACTGGGATAAATGGGAACTGCCTAAATAAGATAAACAAGGATGCTTGATGCTCCCGGACAACAGACCTGCAAGTCTGGGAAGACAACTGGTCATGGATCATCTACAAGCCACCCACCTAGGGGGCCACAGAAATTATTGAGCTCCTCAGACCCAGGTATTATGTTCCAAATTTGGAAAGCTAGATTAAAGACACCACTTTTAGATGTCCCACCTGTGCTCAGGTAAACCCTAAAACAGGGAAAGAAGATCCCAGAAGGGACACAGGCTAGAGGAAATGGGTTTGGGGAATATTGGGAGTTGGACTTATCTGAAATCAGGCTTATTGTTTTTGGCTACAAATATTTGCTGGTCATTGTAGACACCTTCTCAGGATGAGTGGAGCCCTAACCCATGAAACAGAGACTGATAGAATAGCTACTAAGAAACGTCTCCAGGAAATAATTCCTAGGTTTGGGTTGCTCCTAATTTTGGAGTCCAACAATGCTCTAGCCTTCATAGCCAAGTGTCTCAAAATCCAACAAAAGTATTAAATATCAATTGGAAGTCACACTATGTATCCAGGCCACAGAGCTCAGGTGAGACAGGATGAGTAGAACTCTTAAGGAGATGATGACCTAATTCATCCTAGAGACTGGTGCTGGGGATGTCTTTCTGTATGCTGTGAATGTGTTGCTCTGATTGATTGAAAAATAAAATGCTGATTGGCCAGTAGCCAGGCAGGAAGTATAGTATAGGTGGGATAATCAGAGAGGAGAATTCTGGGAAGTGGAAGGCTGAGTCCGGAGATCCTGCCAGCCACTGCTGCCATGAGAAGCAAGATGTAAAGATACCAGTAAGCCACAAGCCATGTGGCAACTTATACATTAATAGAAATGGGTTAATTTAAGATATAAGAACTAGATAGCAAAAAGCCTGCCACAGCCACACAGTTTATAAGTAATATAAGTCTCTATGTGTTTACTTGGGTGTGAACAGCTGAGGGCCCTGAGTGGGACTAGAGAAAACTCGAGCTACAGACTGGAGAAAAATTGAGCCAACCTCCTCCCCTTTGCCCTTCTTGGGGCTCAATGTACTTTTTTCTGAAAGAGGCTTACTCCTTTTCAAATTATGTTTCGAAAATCATCTCCCATGCCCACCAAACTCCAAGATATTACCCAGTCAAAAATATCTAATCATTCCCTTCTCAAGTCCTCGAAAGCTTTGCAGGTAGCTTGCCAGGCCATTGACTGGACTGTGAAGGGAATCCTGACATCTCCCACCTCTGAATCTGCCCCCAATTCTAGCCAGAAGACTTGGTTTTGATAAAGAGAATTCCTGCCCAGACCCTGGAACTTGTCTGGATCCATTTATCCTCAACTCTGGAAACTGTCTAGATCCAGTTATCCTGGACTCTGGAACCTGTCTGGATCTTGTATCTTTACTACCCCAACTGCTGTCAAAGTTGGAAAAAAATAATTGAAGATGATGACAGATGGACTGTCACTTGAACCTTGGACCCCTTAAAGACAAGACTGACTGGAGTTTACTAACCTAGGATATACTCAATTCCCGTTAGTCTCAAACCTGGACATGGGAATTCAGGAAAACAGGGGATGGGAAACTCTCACCATCATTTGGGTGGACTTCTACTCTCTTAAGTTCCTTCCAGGGGTAAAATAACGTGGGTCTAGAGGAGTAATAGTCATTAGTAAATCAGGTTGTTGAGAAGACTGGCTAGAAAAAGACTTTTAGGGATTACAATTTTATGTGTGTTCTGCCAAGGACAAGGTACCATCTGTGACACATCTTCAAATTACCTGGTTTTCTTGTACTAATGATTTGACTAAATATGCTTCCTCTGACTCATTGGAAAGTTACATCCCCACTCTATATATAATAGCCTCTGTTATCCTCCAGTTATATGCCTATAATGGAGAAGAGGGTAGAACCCCTATTGGCCTTGACTCAATGTTAACTAAGGTCAAATGGGCTCTATTCTTGTCCTGATCTCAGTGGGGGCAGGAGTAGCTGGTGCAATTGCCATAGGCATCTCAGCCTTGATTGCTGGGAACTAAAACTTGAGGCAACTCAGTTCTCAGATAGACTTAGAACAAGGCCACTTGAAGAATTCTATTTGAAGACTGGAGAGACAAGTTGACTCCCTCACAGAGATAGTCCTATAAAACTGAAGGAGCCTAGACTTCTGTTTTATGAAACAGAGAGGTCTTTTCTTAGGAGAAATTTGCTATTTCCATGACTGCTACAAGCTGCAAAAATATATAAAGTAGGATTTCAGCTGATTATGACAAAGCTAATACCTGGAAGAAGCCAAGGGCCTTCCAGAGGTCAAGCTGAGGCTCAAGGAGCCTTGGTGATTAGAGCTTTTGATTAGAGCTGTTTCCTGCTATGAGTTTCTTGTGTGCTATTGCAGCTTCTCCATCATGTATTGGGCACCATTTCCCCTCTACTAAAGAAATATTCAGATAACCTTCTGTGCTGACAGCTATGCACAGTCAGAACCCCAGTTCAAGTTTCCCTGTAATTATCCTCATTGGCAGCATCTGGCCAGAACCATTCCCAGAGGGATGAAAGTACCTTATCAGAGATACCTCTGTATTCTCTAAGAACAGACTTAAGCAGCCAAGGCCAAATGAAACAACACCTGTCTCCTAGGTCAGGAGGATAGTTTTATTTCTTGTGCAATTTAGGGTGAGACCCTCCTTCCTTACAGCCTTACTAATAGACTCCTAATGTCTTACCTAACCACTTCTAGGAATGTAGATTGAGCACATAAATTCCCTTCTTGATATACTAACTGATCATTAGCTTTCTATTGACCTCCTCCTTTACCAGTCCCCTTTTGGGTTGTAAAAGAAAGCCTGGTGGTCACTGCCTGAGGAAAATTCTTACCTGCCTTTATAACTCCATAAGAACTCAAGCCTGGTGACCTTGCTCTGGCAGAGGATTGCTATTGCTTGGGTTTATAACTTGATTCCTGGGAGACTTAGGGAGAACTGAGAGGTATAAGGAGAGGAGGATTTTTGAAGAGGGAACTTGAAGATGAGACAGAGAAGAGACAAGAGAACAGAAAAACTAGATGGGTAAGAACTGGAGAGGAATGAACTAGATGGGAAGAACTAGATTGAAGGACTAAAAGAGAGTACCAGAGGAACAAGATGGAAGATAAGGAAGAGCCAGATGGGGAAGAACAAGATGAGGAAGAACAAGATGAGAAAAAAGGAGATGGAAGAAGAGCTAAGATGGGATGGAACTAGATGGATGAGAACCTAAATGGGGCAGAACTAAGATGAGAGAATTAAGATAGAACTTAGAGGGGACAGTAGATAAATGTAGAGACAAATCAGGCAAGAAAGGAGCCAAAAATGAGAGCAGAATAGGAGCTATGTAGAGAGAGAACTGACACAGAAGAATAAAATGTATGGACTAAGGAGTTTCGTGTACCCAGATTCCTTTCTTATCTTCAAAGATTAAATTATCAGCTGGTTGTAGATTCTTCCCGTACCCTGGGAGGGGACTATTGAGGAGCTGGACCCCCATATTCCCCAATACATGACAACAAATCAGTGGTAATCAGGAAGAACCTCAAAGAAGGAAGAAAGGAGACACACATCAGATAGTTGGTGTCTGTCTCTATCGGCCTGGTTCCCATGACTGACTACCTTATTGTCAGCATTAGGTGGACCATTGATTCATATTCTGATCAGGCTAATGATAGGATCCTGAATCCTCAACTGCATAGCCAGCTACATCAAACAGAAAATAAACTCAGTTAAGATACTGGTCCTTAGGACCAACTGTGCCTCCCTAAAATAAGATGAGTCAATGATTTGATTCGTGTCCATGCAACCAGTGGGGAATGGGACAAGACAAGACAGTAGAGAGGTTCCTCCATCTTGTATTCTTGCTGAGGCCATTTTAGATTTTTACTAGAGTTTGATCTTCTTAATGACAAGGCCCATGGAAAATTACCCAACTCTACTTTAGGAGCTTGAGGTCAAGATGCCCCAGCTAACTTATCTTGGCTTCTGTAAACTGCCTGCTTATGGAAAAAACACATACCCCACCCCACACCACAGATGCCAAGCCATGGTTTTTTTGCCTTCAAAAACCTCATGCTGTGGACATTTGATGCTACACTTGGGTCCCCAAACACCTAAGTGTAGTCCCAGATTGCTGGAATAAAGACTTTCAATTGGCTGTAAAGTGTGTCTGAGTGGTCATCTCTGATGGACTCCCTGTAACATTCATATTTCTTAGTTTAGAAAATATCTTTTAAAAAGAGGAAAATAATGGAGAATTCAAAACATGATAAACAAATAGGTCAAAATAGGTCAAACTTAACCTAATTATCTATAGAACTAAAATTCACACTGATTAAAGAATGTCAGAGTGACATGCCCCAGGCAAAAGGTGCCTCATGCTGGTAAAGGGTCCCCAGCACTCTTCCAGTCTAGCTCCACCGATCACTCCTGACTTATGGGAAAAGTTTCAATCTCTCTTAAAGGTGTTTTCCAAGGTTCTTAAGTGAGTATCTAAAATCCATTTCATCAGCCATGTTCTGGCTCAACCATGAGCTAGCTACTAGTTAAAGTAAGATAAAATGATATACTCCTTTTCAATGTCTGTAAAATAGGGACAAATAGCTGGCACACAGGAAAGCCCTGAAGCTTGATGGATCATAGATAATACATCCTAAAGAAAGGTGTTACAGGCTAGCAAATATCAAGTCCATTTTTTCTCTCTTTTATATTTCCTCCCTTTACTCTGAGTAGAAGCAATGCAGACCTCCCTTTTTCCTTTCTGGTCCTTTGTTGCAATCTCACCAGCAATGATTTCCCAATGATCCTAAAGACTATTCTACCTGAAGGATGAAACAGAACTAAATCAGAGATGCAGGAAGACAAAGGAGCTCCTTCTTGCTGTAACCTGAAAATTTCCAAAATGTAAACTGGAACAGGAAAGAATATTTTTAATAAGATCTAATTATAAATGTATTGTGTGACATGATTTAATTTATTAGAAAACTAATTTTATTCAATATTTGTTTCTTTCTAATGTGGAAGCAAAACCTCCAATATGCTGCCATAATACAATAAATAAAATTTTCCAAGCTGGAAACCATAGCAACAGTTTTTAATAATAGAATATGATTGGCTGCATATGAAAAATAAAACTACATTCTAAATAATTAAACTGTTTCTCAATATAAAATAATAATATCTCAAGCATTTCCAGGTTTTTATGTGTACAATGTGATGCACTGTTTTCAGTCTGTAGGGAAACAGATAATTATAAGAGCATCTTTTCATAGCCTACATTCTTTTTGTCACTAATCCATGAATTAAAATAATAATTCAAAGAAAATAACCTTTCTAGAAAAAAAGAAATCTGAAAATTAGGTCTTGGAATGAATTCTTTTTATGTCAGCCTATACAGTTGAATATATTTTCTTTGTTTTTGTTAATGGAGGAATAGTTTCAAAATATTTTTAAAGGAGTTCATTTTGGGAATACTATTTTAAATCAGATATATGTCAATTTTCCCTGACCTATGTGCATTCATATGCAACAGGAGAGTAAACAGATGGACAAAATCTTGCCATTGACACAGTGTATACATGTACAGGGGAATCTGCTGAGAAGACAGCATTGTAATTCAAGCCTCCAGATGTCTGGCTTCCCAGTGGGCACTTGGCACTACTTTAATGGAACATCTGCATGGGTGGAATCCCTCTCTCCTATATTGAATCTTTGCAGAACTTTCCAAAGGCTTGATAGAATCAGATTACCAAATTCTAAGACAGAATTCAAACATATTCCCTAACTATGCTGTCCAACTGCCTTGTGGAAGAAGGTTAAGAACTACATAAATAGGTAAGTGACTGGGCACCAGTAAACACTTGAATATTCATGCACGTGAAAGGTTTGGGAAGTGATATTCACACATATGGTCCTCTAAGTGCAAAGGCTTTCTTATACCCAAATATAGTATAAGCACCAGAACAAGCAAATTGTGTTTTACTTTCCGCAAGTCAACAGGATGGTACTTGCTCTGCCAAGTTTGAGTAACTTCAGTTCATTACTTGGTAGCAAAGTTAAAAATGGCAGCAGTGAGTTTGCCCTGGAATTCTCAAGCCTACATTCAGTGATTCAATCGGAAGCCATACACCTCTCTTCCACGACTTGGATATGACATATTTGAGATGCTGTTGGAATGTGTTCTCATATTCATGTCTTCTGTAAATAAATATTTATGTGGAGTAGAAGAATGCGTTCACATACATCTCAGCGTGTTGTGATCTGCTTGTATTCCAGCCTGGCTTCTGTCAGATTTCAGAGCATTTAACTTTCATTAGGGCACCAAACCACTCAGTTAAACCAGTCTTCCTGCCAACATTACAAGAGCTTTTTAGGTATAAAATAAACATTTACTTCGTGGAGAATTCCTTTTAATATTTCCAGTTGTCCAGATCTCTTTCCAGATTGTGTTTTTATAACAAAATGGTTACATAAGAGCTATTTCCAAGCAATTATAGAGTACTCTCCTTTTATGTGGCTTATTTCACATATCCTACAAACTCAAGTTTGTCACATAGAAAGAGTGGCATGATAAAAAAAAAAAAAACTGTTGAGAGCTGACCTATGCTCACCATAAAGGTAGCAGACATCCCAGACCTGCTCTGCCCTGGGCTACCTGATGTTAAGGCCTGAACCCACTCAAAAGTCCTATGTGTATGTATGTGAGACCAGATGAGACAGGAGACAGTGATTTAGAATTTATACTATACTGCTCATTTTCACTTTAATTATAAAAAATTAGACAAAAATACAGCAAAATAATAATTTCTGTTCACTTTAAGCTTTAATCAGAAAAAAATCCAAAGTTCATACAATGGAATCTAAAGACTTTTAAAATCTTAACCCTACATTTTAGGGGCATTTATTTACAATCAACTTTATCTCAGACCTTTCACAATTTTTATCGAAATATTAACATTTAAATTACTCTCTTCACAGCAAATGGAGACCATGAAAGAAAACTGTAACTGGAAACAATGCAGAGAACAGATTGTGAGAAGCCCAGCTCCAATGGATACATTGACATCACAGTTCCCGCACAGGGGATTCAGGAAACATCACGGAATTAGAGGGCAGAAAGACTGTAAGAAGTAGATACCAGGAAGTCCAACATGGAAAAGTCTTTCCTACAAATGGCCACACAAATAAAATTGGAACAATGGTGATATCAGTAAGCATATTAACATAGAAGGGGGAATTTTTCACAGGGTCCCACACAAGACAAAACACACACACACACACACACACACACACACACACACACACACACACA